>SDVV010001687.1:0-24926 GCA_016164225.1 Gammarus roeselii
ATATATGTATATATGGATTCTAAAACGTCGTACTCGTTTCTCGGAATAATTCTGATAATCAAGTGAACTATATTTATGTTCTGTAGTTCCGATAAATGGTTCATTGATGAATAAGTTTTTCGTACTCTATATTCGTGGAAGGAAGATCTTATTTGCACCTTGCCAGGGAAAAGCCTCCTGCCAGAGCCTGCCTGTTCACCCATTACGGCCATGTTATAGGAACATGACAAATTACACTCCCTTATTAACCCCCCTTCTTATTTCACCGAAGCCTGTCGTCTTCCTCCGCCCATCCTCGGTCTATTTTGGGCAGTAATGCCGAACCTCGTGGGTTAATTGCGGGAAAAGATGACCAGGACGAGACAGATTAACAGATTAGGTTGCTGGAAAGACGCCAGCTGCTGGGTAGAGTGGGGGCCGAGAAGAAAAGATTCACGACGTGTATAGCCACGTATAGTAACATTTTTAATATTTTTCAGGTTAATGATGAATCGGTACGTTTGTACCCAATCCATGCAGTAGAGGAATGAATCAGTACCGTACTAACGGCAGTGGGAGACACGTGTTTTTCTGCTGTCAGCGTAAGCAAATGTCGTCATGGTAGCCACTGGCCACTTTGGGTGGTGGAGAGTGTATCGTCTGAAAACCTTTCAACAGTTGTTGCCTCAGTCAGGAGTGGGAGCCGACCTCTGTACGCGTATAGCCGGCGAATGATTGTGTTATAACTAACATCACAAATCAGTGAAGGTCTGGGTCTCATGTTCACGTGCACACACTCCAATAAAATTAAAACCGATGGGCAAACAATAACACTGCAGGATTATTGTAATTAAAATTTGAAGAAATATTTCGGAAATACTCTCAAGGATACAATCATCTGCACTATGAATTCGATATAACTATATGAATGTTTTTGCGTCTCATCTCATTGCTACTCAACATTGAGTACTGGGGCTTTCACAAACATACCCTACCTGCTGCAAAACCTTGCAAATGTATCTTCACGGTCCGGAAAAGTTGGATGATAACCAAAACCAGCAAGGAAATTGCGTAGGTCGGATTTGCACCGAGCCTGAAAACAGCATTTGGGTCCTGTACTGTAACAGAGTCATATCTGGTACAGAGTTGCTGGAAAGACGCGGACATGCGTTGTGATTACAGCGTCGGAGAGAGGTGAGAGGGTAAGTAATGGGTGAGGAAATTGAAGGAGAAAAGGTAACGTAACTGAGAAGACCACGAGGGATGCAATTGGGGAGGTAATGAAGGAGCTAATGAGGGAGATATTTGAGAAGATGAGGGGAAGGCAATTGGGACGAATTGGTGTGAGTACTAGGTAATGGGGAACGGTTATGGGTGAGGTGCTGTGGGTCGACGGGACAAGGGGAGAGTTTTACAGACTCACCTTTTATGGAACCTTCCTAATAAATTCAATTTTTGCCCCTATGAAATATCACAGTTTGTTGCCTATTTTGAAGGCATCTTCACTATCTGATAGTATACAACTACCGGGTATTTGACCAGCAAACAGTAAAATGCAGTGCAGCACAGTCACGAAGGTTCTGTTACTTCGTTTTTTGAATCCACATCAGATTTGAAGGAAACCCTTAACCGAAAATCGCCGTTGTTGTTTCTGTATACTGGATCGGTGCTCGACCAATGGTAATGAAATACCAGAAGTGTTCTGGTGATTACATCTCTGAAGCAGAGCAACTACTGCGAGGGTGACTCTGAAGCAGAGCAACTAATGCGAGGGTCCCTCTGAAGCAGAGCTACTACTGCGAGGATGCCTCTGAAGCAGAGTCACTACTGCGAGGGTGTCTCTGATGCAGAGCAACTACGTCGAGGGTACCTCTGAAGCAGAGCAACTACTGCGAGTGTGCCTCTGAAGCAGAGTCACTACGGCAAGGGTGTCTCTGAAGCAGAGCAATTACAGCGAGGGTGCCTCTGAAGCAGAGCTACTACTGCGAGGGTGCCTCTGAAGCAGAGCAACCACATGGAGGGTGCCTCTGAAGCAGAGCAACTACTCCGAGGGTACCTCTGAAGCAGGGCAACTACTTCGAGGGTACCTCTGAAGCAGAGCAATCACTGCGAGGGTGCCTCTGAAGCAGAGCAAGTATTGCGAGGGTGCCTCTGAAGCAGAGCAACTACTTCGAGGGTGCCTCTGGAGAAGAGCAACTACTGCGGGGGTGCCTCTGCAGCAGAGCAACTACTGCAAGGTTGCCTCTGAAGCAGAGCAACTACTTCGAGGATGCCTTTCAAGCAGAGCATCTACTGCGAGGGCACCTCTGAAGCAGAGCAACTACTTCGAGGGTGCCTCTGAAGCAGAGCCCCTACTGCGAGGGTGCCTCTGAAGCAGAGTAACTACTGCGAGGGTTGAACTACTTTCGTGAGTGCGTCAGACTTTTTAAAACATGGCTCTTTTATTTGTGTTCATCCCAATTAGCTCGGCTTCTAAAAATGGTTTTGGATGCTTCATTTCGGATTACAAAATGTTATGAGAAGTCCTCCACCCAAACTTTCTTTCACCAAGATAACAAACTTCATTACACCTATACATATGTTCTTCAGAAAAAAATATTGGAAACATTACAGCTAAAAAGATTATTATTTGTTTTCGGTATTAAAGGGAAACAAACATGCCGCAGCAAAAGAAAAGTGGAGTCGGGAGCTAAAATTTCGATGATTCAAATACATAATTGATTATTACAAGCATTAGTCTCCCTGGTTACATTTTTTTAAAGAATGATCGCGATAACTTTGTTCGCGAATAATTAACAGGATCATGAAGCAGTTTTCTGGCGTTGTTTTACCCACACTTAACTTGTTTGGTGGGCGCGTAGGGGGACTTGGTTTGGTGTGCGCGTAGGATAACTTGTTATACAGAGTTTATTTCAATTTCATCCGCTTTACATGCATAGGAAGTATCTAAAAATAGACGAGTTTTCAACGAAACATATCATAATGTTCTTCCGTTGTGATCATAAATGATATTGACCAATGAGCTTCTTCTCTTAAATCATTTCATGTTTACCGGATCGTGTTTTAATTTTTCTTCAATAATTTGAGAGATGCGCTTATTTTCTTTACAGAAACATAACGAGAATAACTTGCGCAATAAGCATTGGTCAAGAAACAAGTATTTGCTGAAGACTTATTCAGGAACATGTTTGAGAAAGACGCAACCCGAGCATAGCTCTTTGAGGTCGATCGTCTAGTAAGTGAAGTAGAAAGACGCCTAGCCCGAGCCCAGCGTTATTAGGTCGATCGTCTCGTCAGTGAAAAAGAAAGACAACTACCCCGAGCCCAGCTGTATGAGGTTGATCGTCTCGTCAGTGAAGTAGAAAGACGCCTACCCGAGCACAGCGTCATGAGGTCGATCGTCTCTTCAGTGAAGTAGAAAGACGCCTACCCGAGCACAGCGCCATGAGGTTGATCGTCTCTTCAGTGAAGTAGAAAGACGCCTACCCCGAGCACAGCTCAATAAGGTCGATCGTCTCGTCAGTGAAGTAGAAAAACGCCTACCCCGAGCACAGCTGTATGAGGTCGATCGTCACATGAGTGAAGTTGAGAGATGCATACCCCAAGCACAGCGATATGAGTTCGGTCGTATCGTCGGGGAAGTAGAAAGACGCCTACCCGCGTGCAGCTCTATGAGGTCGATCGTCTCGTCAGTGAAGTAGAAAGACGCCTGCCCCGAGCACAGCTCTATTAGATCGATCGTCTTGTCAGTGAAGAAGAAAGACGCCTACCCCGAACATAGCGCTATGAGGTCGATCGTCTTGTCAGTGAAGTAGAAAAACGCCTACCCCAAGCACAGCTCTATGAGGTCGATCGTCTCGTCAGTGAAGTAGAAAGACGCCTACCCCGAGCACAGCTCTATGAGGTCGATCGTCTCGACAGTGAAGTAGAAAGACGCCTACCCGAGCACAGCGCCATGAGGTCGATCGTCTTTTCAGTGAAGTAGAAAAACGCCTACCCCGAGCACAGCTGTATAAGGTCGATCGTCTCGTCAGTGTAGTAGAAAGACGCCTACCCCAATAAAAGCTATACGAATCCGATCGTATTATCGGGGAAAACGAAAGAGGCCTTTTCGAGCGCAGTTCTATGAGGTCGATCGTCTCGTCAATGAAGTAGAAAGACGCCTAGTAAGAACACAGCTTTATGAGGTCGATCGTCTCGTCCGTGAAATAGAAATACGCCAACCCCGAGCACGGCGCTATGAGGTCGATCGTCTCGTCAGTGAAGTAGAAAGACGTCTACCCCGAACACAGCTCTCTGAGGTCGATCGTCTCGTCAGTGAAGTAAAAACACGCCTACCCGAGAACAGCTCTATGAGGTCAATCGTCTTGTCAGTAAAGTAGAAAGACGTCTACCCCGAGCTCAGCGCCATGAGGTCGATTGTCTCGTCAGTGAAGTTGAAAAAACGCCCACCCCGAGCTCAGCTCTAAGAGGTCGCAAAGTGAAGTAAAATTCGAGTCGGGCAACCTTACTTACACACACAAGTTAAGGGAGTAACCTTTGAGTGATAAAGTAATGTGCAAGTAGAAACCATTGAAAAGATGGTAATGTGAAAAAGTAATATATGAAAGGTTAGGCAATGTGAAGAGGGTAATCTTTTTGAGGATAAGTGAGGTGAAGGGAGTAACATTTGAGAGTTGAGGAAATGTGAAGGAAGTTACATTAGATGGACATGTTAATGTGAAGTGACTAACGTTCGAGAGGTAAGGTAAGGTGTTGAGAAATGACGTTTGAAGGGCAAAGTAATGTGAAGGGAGTAACCTCT
Source organism: Gammarus roeselii (assembly GCA_016164225.1). Taxonomy (NCBI): domain Eukaryota; kingdom Metazoa; phylum Arthropoda; class Malacostraca; order Amphipoda; family Gammaridae; genus Gammarus; species Gammarus roeselii. The sequence goes on from SDVV010001687.1 coordinate 4,784, forward strand.
GAGAGGCGAAACGATGTGAAGAGAGGGACCTTTATGAGGTGAGTTAGCGTGAAGGGTGTAACATTTGAGAGGGGAGTTAGCGTGAAGGGAGTGACCTTTGAGAGGTGAGTTAGCGTGAAGGGAGTAACCTATAAGAGGCAAGGCGATGTAAAGAGAGGGACCTTTAGGAGGTGAGTTAGCGTGAAGGGAGTGACCTTTGAGAGGTGAGTTAGCGTGAAGGGAGTAACCTTTGAGAGGCAAAGCGATGTAAAGAGAGTGACCTTTAGGAGGTGAGTTAGCGTGAAGGAATTGACCTTTGAGAGGTTAGTTAGCGTGAAGGGAGTAACCTTTTTGAGAGGTGAATTAGCGTGAAGGGAGTGACCTTTGAGAGGTGAGTTAGCGTAAATGGAGTAACCTTTGAGAGGCAAGGCGATGTAAAGAGAGTGACCTGTAGGAGGTGAGTTAGCCTGAAGGGAGTGAAATTTGAGAGGTGAGTTAGCGTGAAAGGATTAACTTTTGAGAGGTGAGTTAGCGTGAAGAGAGTAACCTTTGAGAGGTGAGTTAGCGTGAAGGGAGTAACCTTTGAGAGGCAAGGCGATGTAGTGGGAGTGACCTTCAATAGCGCTCAACTGACGTATCTCTGCGTCGCCAGCGCTCAACTGACGTATCTCTGTGTTGCCAGCGCTCAACTGAAGTATCTCTACGTCGCCAGCGCTCAACTGACGTATCTTTGCGTCGCCAGCGCTCAACTGACGTATCTCTGCGTCGCCAGCGCTCAACTAACGTATCTCTGTGTTACCAGCGCTCAACTGACGTATCTCCACGTCGCCAGCGCTCAACTGACGTATCTTTGCGTCGCCAGCGCTCAACTGACTCGCATTCGGATTAGATCCGTTTAAAACTGTCGATATCTGTGTCTGCTAAACTTTGATCAATATGGCGTTTGGGAGAAATACGCCAACCTTAATTCCACTTCATAGGTTTCATATTAGTAGAGTATGTGTCTGCAAGACGCGGATGTGAAGGAATTAGATGGGGATTAATTAGGTGGTACAAGACGCGGATGTGAAGGAATATGTAGGCCATAATTATATCGCCAAGACGCGGATGTGAAGGAATTAGATAGACCATAATTAGGGGGTGCCAGGATGCGGATGTGAAAGAATTAGATAGGCCATAATTATATCACCAAGACGCGGATGTGAAGAAATTAGATCGGCCATAACTAGGGGGTGCCTAGACGCGAATGTGAAGGAATTAGATAGGCCATAATTAGGTGGTACAAGACGGTCTACTGAAGGAATAAGATGATCTGTAACCACATAGAGACAATTACTCAAGTGGGTCTCAATTTAGCTATGACAATTAGCGATTTCAACTCTTGATGTGCGGTCGTTACGAGTTTTGAAAGAAAATGACTTTGTCGCATTTAATGTATATTTTTTCAGAGATTCGTCAGGATACAATGTTAAGAAACGTTCAGTCAATATCTTATGGGGTTTGTAACCACATAGAGACAATTACTCAATTGGGTCTCAATTTAGCTATGGCAATTCGCGATTTTATTTCTGAATGTGCGGTCGTTACGAGTTTTTGAAAGAAAATGACTTTGTCGCATTTAATGTATATATTTTTCAGAGATTTGTCAGGATCCAATGTTAAGAAACAAACAGCTACAGATACGTTCACGTTTTTTCAGATGATTTTTTTCTGTAGACAATGCAACAAGGTTTATTTATACATATATATTAGTGGATTAATATACACATTTAGTTGAACAATGTTAGGGTTTTGGCACAACATTCACGCATGTTCGAAAACAGATAACAGGTGGACAACCAATCATGGTCAATTATATATATATTCATTTGATTTACATAGAATCATTTACATCGTTTATATGGGTTTCGTTACAGTTCTCTCCAATGCATATATTTCAATGCCTGTTCAGGTGGACTATGAGACAAGTTTATTATTATAATTCATATATTTTATATACAGAAGAGCACAGGAAGATTATTTACATTTTTCTGAACATTTAGAGGATAAAACCTAATGAGGTACACGTATTTTCATCATTAGGTCGAGTAAATACGCCATAGACGGTCTCACCCGGCTTGCGTCTCCTCCATGTTAAATCCCTTTCTTCATCGATTTCATCAGCCAAGGCACATCGCTTCCTCTTTTTAGTGACGGTAGATTTATTTCCAATGTATTTTTGGGAATGTCTGAGTGGCCATAGGCAAGAGTTGTGCATGCGTTGAGATAGTAGCGCTTATTCTCAAATTTACTGAGGCAGTTTTTGATAGTGCGTACAGTTTGGAGTTAGCATGCTTGCGCACGAATTTTGTGTATTGTCTCAAAGTGTGTGTATGTCTTCTGGTTATGTATATCTCTGTTTTGTTCATGTTTGATTTTGGCTTGTGTCTGGTAATTGACACTTTTATCAGCCGATTTTGTTGCGTCGGACTCAAGCAATATGCTGTAACACTTGGGTTGTAAGCAGATGATTTTACTCGGGTACTCATCAGCTGTTTCGCCTTTCAGTAGTCCTAGCTGTCCTTTCTTGGATTCATCGAACAAGGGGTGATTTTTGGGATAGTTGGAGAAGTCCATGTATTCAGCCAGAAGAGCTTGGCGCATTTCCGCTTCAATGTCGGCCACGCCTTTGAACTGGATCAGCAACGAGTCAGTGTTCGAGTAGATGAGCGAGACATTGTCACCGTAGCTTGGCTTTAATTTGTCATAGATGAAGCTGTATACCTTTGCTTTTGCTTTTTCAAGCACGAAGAATCCAACTTGGAGTGGATGCAACATTCGGACATTTTTTTTCTTGAGGATCATGATGACTGTTTCGGGGCCGATGGCGTAGCAGTTTTTTAGGAGGGGATTGGCAGCGTGTTTTCGGAACTCGTTGGGGGTACACACGACCTTAGCCTCTAGACTTCTATTGAGCGGGCTGAAAGGACACTTCCCTTATATACTATTGGATAAAAGCTTGAATAGGGACTTTTCAAAGGAGTTCGTAGACTCCTGACGTTTCTGGATATTTTTCATGATGAAGGTTTTGAAGACCGGTTCCTGCTTGATGCGAAAAATTCGATGAACCTTGGTGACTTCCAGTCATTGCCTGAGGAGTATTAGGAGAAGTTCCAGGGCCACGAGGTAGTAAGTTTGATGTAGATAGCCAGCAACAAGCTTACGATCTGCTCATTTTCTGTTTCTGAGATGTTCTGAGCCAGACAAAAGATTTTTTGTGAAGGGCGAAACATCGTCCAAGGTAATCTTTTTGTGGTGTAGCAGGAGTGGCAGTGTTGAACATATGGTGTCCCACTGTATTCAACTTATTTTTCACCTTAGTTTCTCCTTGAGTCGAGACGGCTTCGACCCACTGTCTGGCCCTTGGTCACAATCATATTATCATTTCACCTCTGCCGCTCCGTATATGAAGATCTGAATGCCTAACCAGGATCTGATCGCAGATGGCCTGTGTCTGTGGTTTTCCTCCCTTAATTCAAGCTGTTACTTTAGGTATTAAAATATCATATGTAATGGTACGCTCCGACATTAGACTCCTAATATAGAGCCCTTGCCCGGCCTGGTCGCCACATGTTCACGGCCCCCGGACCTCCAGAGAACAGTCCCTTCCTTCCAGGATAGGCGCGGCCACTTAGCTTTTCAAAAACACCTCAAGGTGTTTTGGCCTAAAATCTTTAGTATATAAGCTCTGCATGATGCTGAGCCCTCAGACTAGGTTTGAGCCCCACACCCGCCAAACTATCTCCGTGCAATATTCAAGCCTTTCATCCTCTCTCACTTGTCCACCTCATACTGACTACCTGATAGCAAGTTAAAGTGTATTAGCTTGCGAAAATAACTTATTGCGTTTCTCTTTTTGAACTAGACCGGCTAATAAATGTTACGTACTCCAGCAAGTTTTACTTCAAAACCCCAAAAAAGACCAGTCTTGCCAACCAGTAGTGGAACGCCAACATTGGCGACAAGGATGAGATTAGGTAGTCAGACTTTAAATAAACAATACACAGTGAACAATAAATAAACACCTCAAAAAGGTGAAGACGACAAGACATCAGCTGAGAGACAAGGAGAGCATCCCTTCCGACTACAAGGAGAGCATCGCGTCCGACTACAAGGAACAGCGAGGAGCAGAACGTACTACACGGCGAACTCCAGAAAACTTTGAGTATACTAAGCACGTTAAATAAATGACTTTGTAAAAAACAAGTGTGAAATAAAGCTTGAAATAAATAAAGTGGTGTCGTGCGAGACACACAGTGAAGTGAAGCTATAAAATAACTTTATATTATTTTACGGTCAGTAACTCTTGTTTGTCAAAATGGCAGTAAATACCCTCACCATATTACAAGATCTCCCTAAGTTTGCCGGTAATCCCAGAGAAGGCGAAGGGCATTTTAAATCTGAGTTAGATGCTAGGACTTTCCTCAGATCCATAGAGAATCATTTCTTACAAAACAAAATTGCCGCGGAAGATAAAAAAATACAAATTTTATTCTCCCTCATTGACAAGAAGAGGGGAGATGCGATAAAACTTCTAACCTGTTATGCTGGAAGATCGGTCACATTTAATGAAGTCAAAACTGATTTCCTTGATATGTACCCTTCTTTCAAAGTAACTGAGTTTAGACACGTGGCTCGAGCGTTATTAGGAACTAAACTTACGTCTGAAAACATTTTTTGTGGGATGACCTCCCTAGAAAATGCGTCACGTGCCGTGGCAGAAGCCTATCTCAAAAATGAAGCTCTAACTAAGGGACAATTCAATGAAGAAACCATACTGACAGGTACCATTCCAGTCCCGCCCCCGCCGCCAGCTGGCACTTCCGCTTCCGCCGCCGCTACACCCGCTGTCCCGCCGATCTCTTTGATTAACGTCATGCAGAACTTAGTTATGCACCTTTTTGTAGCTTCTCAAACGGAGAACAAAGTGTACGATAAACTGTCCAATTTAGGTCCGCGTAACTCATCTACAAAGTTTATGGCTGAGACAGTAAAGACTGTCGCTCAGCATAAACTGCTTACGGCGACAAAAAAACAAGTCAACACGGACGAAGCCATTTGGCAGGTCAGGCAAAAAACAACCTCGGTTAACTTAACGCGCCCCTCCCCCTTGCCGACGACTGTACAAAGAACGACTCCTAGCGGAGTTAATAGCAACCGGTCGCCTAGATCTTGTTTTAACTGTGGAAAGAGCGGTCATGTAAGAAGGGAATGCAACTCTTGTGCATTTTGTAAAAAAATTGGCCACACCGTTAAGCAATGTACCACGCGCATAGCTCAGGCCAAAGGCAAATACTGTGACCAATGTAAAATCAAAGACTTGCATACCACTAGCGAATGTATGCGAAATAACCGCGGTCCACCACGAAAAACCTCACAAACTTACGTGCGTATGGCACAGGCCGATGATCCTACGACAGACCAACACGACAAACATGCAAGTCATGACGCCGAGGACAATAACTGGGACTCGAATGTTTGATGACGGAAATGACGAGCCGCACCAGTACTGACTAGGTACGCCCCACCCATGGGAACGAAACGGGAATGGCATAATTGTCCCGCGTTTAAACGTTAAAATTAATGGTAGAGAACTAAAAGCATATTTAGATACCGGAGCAACTACGACGCTAGTAGCTGACTCTGCGCTCAAAACTGAGGATTACGACTTTGAACCCTATAGTGGTCAAAGTACTCGATGCGAATGGAAACCAAATACCTACATTAGGTCAAGCTACAGCTCAGGTCGAGACACCTGCGGGATGCTTTAACAACCGAGTTTCAATCTTTAAAAAGAGTGATCGTATAAAACATGACCTGTTGATTGGAATGAACATTTTACGACACGCAGTAATAAACTTCAGCAATAAAAAGTTGAGTTTCTCACTTAGCGAAAACGTTACTAACAAAACAACTGTAAAATCAGTACTAAGACTCACATCAAGTGACAGTATAATCATGAATAATGCTCCCGCTAAGTTCGCCTGTGCAGCGACAGAAAATGAAAGTTCACCCGACGATTGCAGTGAAGCCACCAACACAGCAGAGGAAGATGCTTCGGCTAGCAAACCAGTTCTGATCAAAGAGGTTGCGCCTGCACGAGCAACTCCCCCTAGCTGTACGGCCACAGACCAGTCTCAGAAACACTTTAGCGCACATCTAAGCCTCGACGTAACGATACCGAGAAATACAGCTGTACGGCCACAGACCAGTCTCAGAAACACTTTAGCGCACATCTAAGCCTCGACGTAACGATACTACCGAGAAATACTATGATGATAGCTACGGTTCCAACAAATGAAATAATCATTAATGGACGAGACGTGATATTACATTACACGCAACTCAGCAATGAAGTGACTATAGCTGGAGCACTAACCCTAGCTGAGAACAAAAGTGTGAAGGTCAACTTCACAAATATGAGCGACAAACCAGTACTTCTAAACAAAGGCTCGAAAGTATGTAATGCCGAATATCTAACGGACGAAACTGTACTTGTAGCACAGTCAGTAGAACCCGACTTAAACGCGGACGATAGCAATAAACCGTTGACGCCAGAGGACATTAGATGCGGTGACCCCAACGAGACAACGACCCCGCTAGAAATATTAAACCGACACAGAGACGCTTCTTGGCTCCCCGGTGTACCTCTAGGAAAATACACGGGAGACCAGTTAAAATTACCACTAAAGGAAGATATATCGTGGTGAACAAAGCACCGTATCGAATCCCCTACGCCTACCAAGGTAAATTGAGCGAAAAAATTAAAATCATGTTAGACGAAGGAAAAATTTCGCGTTCAAAGTCTTCCTATAACAGTCCATTAATCATAGTCAAACGCGGCGACAGAGACCTTAGATGAGTCATTGATTTTCGGAAATTAAACGAGATTAGTCAACCTTTAACCTTTCCTCTTCCGCGTATTTCTGATGTACTAAACTCCCTAGGCCAATCAACATATATGAGCACGCTAGACCTCGCGAGCGCGTACCACCAGTGTGTGATACATCCCGATGATTGCGAAAAAACGGCTTTCACTGTAGGAAGCAGCAAATACGAGTGGAATCGTGTACCCTTTGGGCTTCAAAGTGCACCAGGATTTTTTGCTCGCGTAATTAATGAAATACTCTACGACACTCTTGGTTCACAATGTCTCGCGTACATGGACGATATCATACTATTTAGTAAATCAGCTGAACAGCACATGGAAACGATCGAGAACGTCTTACGAAAACTGAGCAAAGCCGGAATTAAACTCAAAATCCAAAAATGCTCTTTCTTCGGTAACGAGGTAAAATTCCTCTGTTATCAAATGACCAAAGAAGGCATGCAAATGACCGACGAACGAGTAGCAGCCATTAAAACGATGCCCATGCCGACAAACAAAAAACAGACCCAATCTTTTCTGGGAGCAGTAAATTATTTCCGTATGTCTGTCCCCAAATTCGCAGAAATTGCAGAACCACTGTACGAACTTCTGCGAAAAAATGTCCCCTTTAAATGGACATCTGCCCAGACTAATGCGGTCGAAAAACTAAAAATAACACTGTCTCAAGCCCCGATAGTGAAATTCCCAAATTACGTCTTACCTTTTGACCTTCACACGGATGCCTCAAATTCCGGTATAGGCGCAGTACTGATGCAAAAATACGATGAAAAATCACATCCCGTAGCGTACGTATCGAAAATATTAATCAGTGCTCAGAAAAACTACTCCGCTACGAAGAAAGAAGCCTTAGCTCTTGTTTATGCACTCGAGCAGTTCAGGCACATAATTCTCTTGTTTACGATACACGTGTACACCGACCATAAACCATTGTTGGGTGTTCTAAAGAAACCCACAAAGGACGAGTGTCTTCAAAGATGGGCACTACTAATCCAAGAATTTGACATTAACCTCCATTACATAGAAGGTTAAGAAACATATTTGCGGACGCCTCATCTAGATTACCAGTGGACAATGACGATACTAACACGTTGACCACAAAGCTCCACGAAGATTTACTTGCCCGAAATGAGAGCTGTAACGCCGTTCTACAAGACTTCATTCCAGAGAAAGTTCCATGGACTGAACAGGAACTGCGAACTGCGCAAAGAAAAGATTCTGTGTGCAGACAACTCTTTGGACTATTACGAAAGGACAGTACGCACTGTGAAAAGCAGAATACGTCAAAACCTATCTCTGCTAATATCTTGTTAAATAGTAGGATTCTACAGGGAACACTCTACATAGTACGAAAAATAAAGAGAGGAACTCTGAGTGATGAATTCCTCGTACCGTACCTACCCAACAGCTTAATGCCCCAAGCATTCAAGTTAGTCCACACCGACACAACTGCAGGTCACAAAGGTCCCGAACGAACACTCAAAATATTTGTTAGAAACTTTTATAATTCTCAAGAACGACTCCCAATAAACCAATTTTGTGATGATTGTGAGTTGTGCACTCAAGCTAAAAAAGTACCCAAACCTGTTCCTATAGAGAAGTATCCTGTTCCAGTCCGACCCTTTCACACCATATCGTCTGACATCTTGGGTCTTCTGAGAGTAACTGAAGACGGAAATCAGTACATACTGACATTCAGAGACTACATCACTAGATACACGATCCTTTTTCACTTAAAACACAAGGACACTGACTCCATAATAGAAGTATTACGACAAGTCAATTCTCATTACGGATCAAGTTCCATTCTGATAACTGATAATGCTCCCGAATACAATTCTGTTAAATTAATTACTTTTCTCGAATACTGCAACACTAAAAAGGTGGAAATTGCCCCTTATCATCCAGCGTTACAAGGACTCTCTGAACGCATCAACAGAGAAGTGAACAAACTGTTAAGAATTTATACAACACAACTAGCCATCAACGATTGGGATAAATTGTTGCCAGCCATACAACTAAATATTAACAACACATACAACAGCAGTATACGAGAGGCCCTATTCTATGCCCTGTATGCATACGATTAAGCTACCATTACTTTCACTCCCCCCAAACTACAGTACAGTGAAGACGAACTACATCAACATATGCGACGCTTGCAACAAGTGCAAACGCACTGTAGAGACACTCTCCTTGCAGCCCAATCTTTCTACACCGATTACACCAACGCGGGAAGAACAACCAAATGCATCTCAGTAGGAGACCGAGTCTACGCAAACCTTCGGCAGATTACCAGACAAAAACTAGACTTGCCTGTTAATGGACCTTTTTCTGTCATCAAAAACAAGGGAAAAGCTTGGGAGCTCCAATAAATTGCCACTAAGAAAACATATGTAGTCCACCCCGATTACATCATCACCCTGCAACGGTCATGCTCCCCGCCACCTTTACTGACCCGTCGGCAAACAGCAATGCCACCAGCTGCTACCCTGCCCAAACCGGTTAGCGCACGACGAGTCCAGCCAGCAAGAGCCTGCAAGATGCCTTAGCAGCCGCCAGCACCAGAGAGGAGGACGAGGTCAATGCACCCGGCATACCTGCTCTCGCAATGCAGCACGGCGTCCCAGCATATCTCTTCCAGCCCTGTTCCTCTGCAACTCCACTACGCAGACTGCTCACCTACCAAGGACAAGGTCAACGCGGCAGCTTCCCGATACACGCTACCAGGCACCAGCCCTGCACTGCATCGCTGCCACAGCCATACCCTTTTCCTCGTATACTTAGTGTTCTTTGTATAGTTCTAGTAACTCTTCTTATTTTTCGTTTGGAATCGGCAAATTACTAACAATTGTGTATTAGGAATTATTGTCTCTTAACCAAGTAAGAAGTGTCACTAGATGTTATTAGAATAGGCTCTCTGTACCTATAATAGTTAAAGATGTAAGGTATTAACTTCAAAAGTATATGTTACAGATACACTAATATCTACCATGGAATGAGTCGGCATACTTCCAAAAGCTGTAACCCTTGTCGCCCTGGCACAAGCAGGACCTGCATTTCGGGAGAATGTACCCCCATCTGCAGCAGCAAGCACCCCGGCCACTGTCATCCCTTGGCCCGGATATGCCCATATTCCAGGTGCGTTCCTTTTATCCCGAGTAAACCTCGGCTTTATTAATGTCACTTGTTCAAAATACTCGTCTGATTTGGACGCTGTCACACAAACCGCCAAGGCGTAAGCAAACAATAAATTAGTTGGTGCAACTAGAAATCAACTTAACCGCTATGCATTCGTACTACCAAGACTAGAAACGGAATATCTAAGCCCTCTTCATACGATATTTGACCTATTGTTGTGTAATGATCGAGGTTCAGAATTATGGAAAAAATTCTACGCCTTCCGAGATCAAGCTACAATAATCTGTACTATGTTGAAAAAGTCAGGAATAACTCAACTTAGAGATAACGTTAGCAACAAAAATCAATCAAATATTTCTTTGAATATACAAAATAGTACTAATCCAATTAATGCTTCATCCCTGATACTCTATCTGTCCGAAGTTAGACCTTTACTAACAGGAAGACGACAACCCCGAAACCCATTAGTTATTGGATTCGGATTAGGATTCTTGGGAAATTATTTAATTTCTAAGATTTTTGATATCAATAACCAAGGAAATATTGACACTTAAACCGCAACCTACAACAACATAATAAACTAATTAAATTAACTAACGAACGCATAGACATGTTTTTCAAATACGTGTCTGATTCTTTTGAAGCCGTTAAGAAAGTACTTGAGAAATTAGCTGATACTGTAGAGACAGCGGACATCCATTTAGCAACACAATGGAATTTAGATCAATTAGTAGCCAGCTTGACTGATATTAGATCAACGTTCAGATCAAGCGAGATTATCGTTTCATTACCTGAATAAGGAATTCTAACCGCCGAACTAATTGACCTAAAATCACTAAATAATATTGTTATAGAAGGTCGCCAATATTTTCCAACGTTGGACTTTCCACTTGAAATATCTCGATATCATCTAGATCACGTAATTTCGATTCTAAAAATTCAGAAGGTATCTCACCATAAATTATTGATGGTAATACCCTTAACGTATACTACTGCTTACGAAGTGTTTACTTTAGTAGCGCACCCTTTAAAGATAGATGCAACTTCCCTTGTCATCCCTGAATTGAGAAATGTGATACTCAGGAGTAACAACACTTATATAATTACAGACAAAAAGAATATGTACTCTATATTAACCACGAACCACTTACTACTAGAAATAGAACCTATTTTTCATGAACGAAAATCCACTTGTGAATGGGAAGCTTTTCAGCAGAACGTAACTGCAATGTTGCTAATATGTAACTATCACAAAACAGGTTCTACAGATACTTTTATGGTCGAGATGGACCAGCATAGACTAATCTACTTTTCAGAATCTACGAAAGTAACTCCGGATTGCCCGTCCCATCAGACGAGAGACACCCTCGTTGGGCTACATAAACTTCCTTTAGCTTGTGCCGTGCAGACTGACGACTTACTTTGGCCCGCTAAACAGATGGTAACTAATGAAGTCACCGAGACTAACAAATCCTTTGCCTTCGTCGTGAAACCCACTAACCTTCCGATTATTGACGTGAATAAATCTAGTACAGTTCATTCCAGCCTTCGTAAACTGATTAACGAAGTAAAATTAGACGACCCTTTTACCATCGACTTCAATTATCATGGACTACAGCTGGACCAGATTGCCACACACGGCATTTATGCCCAGACTGTTATGCCTATAATTGTAGTAATAAATTCCCTCTGCATTGCCTTTTTGCTTATCAAATGGATATGTCGCAAAAGACGCACTGCCACTATATCCCGAGAGTCTACTCTGGACGCTCTGCAAGAAAGATTCCATGGCGTTAAGGATAGCCTACGAACTGAAAAGATAACTGTACCTAATCGAGACGACATATTTAATTTTAGAAAAAGCTTACTCGAAAAAGGTGACCATATACGGGATGCAGCCAGACATGAGGCACATCAACTCAAAACCCGACTACATAACCCACCATTGAGCTTTCATAAACAGTATAGTGTGGATACTGGTACCAACACGGATAATCCACCATATCTTTCCCCCGCTCCGGTACTTGAACTATATCCAGCACTCCCGCGTTACACTTGAACAATTAATTTAGAATTTGCTACTCTTCCTAACTTTTGTAGAATGGCATTTGTATTAACTAAATTGATTCCTCAATCTGCTGAGAATTAATAATCAGACTTTTAACAAGGAACGCACGGGAATGCCCTTAAATCACAATACAATTGCAACTAACAAATTAAATGTATTTAGTGATTAATTATAGTGTATTTCTCTTGTTTCCCACGTACGGGAGAGCAATTTTCTCGAGACGGCTAACCAACATCGCCAGCCCGCCATCATCTTCGCCAGCCAGTAGCTTAACCCGGCCTACTGCAGCCAGCACACGAATACCCAGCACCGTTTTCTACTCCACGCACCGAAGAAAACACAGCTGCTGTCTTCCACGAAGGACGACTACCCCACTTGTCCCAGGCGAAGAAGCAAGAAGAGCGTCTCCGGCTCACGTTTATATTCTTTTATTTTTGCTTATAATAATCACTTTGTAATCGTAGATTTGATAAATTAATATAGTATATCAATTAATAAATTAAGAATGAGGGAGTGGTGTTGAACATATGGTGTCCCACTGTATTCAACTTGTTTTTCACCTTAGTTTCTCCTTGAGTCGAGACGGCTCCGACCCACTGTCTGGCCCTTGGCCACAATCATATTATCATTTCACCTTTGCCGCTCCGTATATGAAGATCTGAATGCCTAACCATGATCTGATCGCAGATGGCCTGTGTTTGTGGTTTTCCTCCCTTAATTCAAGCTGTTACTTTAGGTATTAAAATATCATATGTAATGGTACGCTCCGACATTAGACTCCTAATATAGAGCCCTTGCCCAGCCTGGTCGCCACATGTTCACGACCCCCGGACCTACAGAGAACAGTCCCTTCCTTCCAGGATAGGCGCGGCCACTTAGCTTTCCACAAACACCTCAAGGTGTTTTGGCCTAAAATCTTTAGTATATAAGCTCTGCATGATGCTGAGCCCTCAGACTAGGTTTGAGCTCCACACCCGCCAAACTATCTCCGTGCAATATTCAAGCCTTTCATCCTCTCTCACTTGTCCACCTCATACTGACTACCTGATAGCAAGTTAAAGTGTATTAGCTTGCGAAAAGGACTTATTGCGTTTCTCTATTTTGAACTAGACCGGCTAATAAATGTTACGTACTCCAGCAAGTTTTACTTCAAAACCCCAAAAAAGACCAGTCTTGCCAACCAGTAGTGGAACGCCAACAGGCAGCTCATCTGTTTTTCTTGCAACTTCATCGCTGACTTGGGCATCCACGCAGACAATATACGTATACTCGCCAAAACAGTCTGTGTTTAACAAGTCGAATGCTTGAATTTCTTCCGGTGTGAGCTCGAGGATTTCGCCAATGATGAGGGGTTCGCTCTAGCATCCACCATAAAGGCTGTTAAAGTCCCACATTGCTGCTGAAGACACGGGTAATGTAGGGTCATAGTCTTTGCATTGGGGATTGTTTATCTTGGTAAGACCTTTCGTCAACGTCACGAATCCGCCTCGTGTGTTTGTGACAATCATGTGGAGGAAATCGATATCTATGACCAGCGCCAGTTTCATCTTTCCTTCGTAGAGGGCGGCTTGCATTGCAAAGCCAGGGACGCTCACAAAATGGACGGAGTCCAGGGTATGGTTGCGGGTCATGGTCTCCCTAAACTTTTGGAAGACTTCGGCCAGCAGCAGCGTGTCGATGAGCAGGTATATGATCATTTAATCACGCAACGTCTTACAGTTTGCTGCCTCCCACATTTCGATCACTTCAGCATTATCAAAGTCCGATATTCCTTTGCCTCGAAGTTGACTGTAGAAGGCTTGTTGCGATGGGATGTCAGTTTGGTCCAGCACAGAATCCGATGTGATGGCTTTGTAGCAGAAGTGTCTTTTTCGAGTGAAGAGGTCTAGAACCTTGTCACTGTAACCGAGACTTGTGAGATGGGATTTGAGGACTGACATGTCATGCCCACTATCTTTAAGATTTCTGGCAAGACTGTCAAAACTTGAGTTGAGGAATGTGAACGAGTCGATGAACTTGACACCGTACTTGCTCGTGGCATCGTTCAAGGAGACAGAGATGCTGAATATTTTAACTGATTGTTTTGGCAAAACATTTATTTTGGAAAAGTTTTCACCGTCCAATTCTCTGAGTATGAAGCGCATGTCATAAGCTGATGCAATATGAGCAATACATGGCATGAACCTGAGTTTCTCCGTTATTCTCATGTTACAATTAGAACAAAGAGCCACAATGTAGTTTCCTGTTATACTTCTTTATTGGGGCCGAAGACCCCCTCCACGTAATGGTTATGATGACGTACTCGTTTTTTACCATTTTCTCCAAAATCATCAACGCAGCATTCACATGTTTTGCTTACGCAATATTTTTTCACGTCTTTTTTGGTTTGAACGGGATGGGGAACAATGGTAAGGCTGACATGTATTCATTATAATCCAGCAACATATTCTTAACAAGATGTGTTTCCATCTCCTCAAGAGGAACAGTAGTCGAATCGACTACTTTGTGCTTTACAATTTTCCGGTCTTTATCCACATGAGTACATGCACAACTTGTGTAATTTGACTACATGTTTCCCCTCATGGGTGGGCTCCAGCAAGGATTCACAGTTATAATAACATACAACAGGGGGTTTCATTGTTGCATGGATGGCTGAGAATTTGTACATTTCGCCTTCTTCAAGCATACCGATGTTTTGCAAGCCTGTAGTGGACGAACATAATTTTACGTGACCATCTTTTTTTCTTTCGTTCATGCCTTGCATGCAGAAGGAACAAAAAAATGTACTGCTACATCTCTCATTCCTAAATGTTTTCATGAATGTGGAGAGACATGGAAGGAGTGCGACATGATTAGCATCTAAGATTTGCAGTAAATGGATCGTGCGCTCCTGACTTGCCTCTAAACTGCCTCTGTATACACTAACCAGCCCATAACCTTCTTTCTCTTTAGTGAGCTGATACAGTCTAATGTTGACATCACAACCTCTTCCTATATTTGGTAAATCTTCCAAAGCCACAGGTGTGTTCAAGGGAAGATGTGGGAAGGTGAAATAAATGTTTTTGTATGGGAGATAAGTTAACTCCGACTGTCGTCTATCATTTGAGAGATATGTATTTTCAGGTAAATGGAAATAAACAATCATGCTTGTCAAAACACAATTATTATTTTTTGTTCTGATATTGGCTATATGGTACCGACCAGGACAATTTTTGGGTCAAGGAACATAACTACCCATTCGTTTTGTTTCTTTAGCCACTGTCTTGTAGAATATCAGCTCAACAGCGGTTACTGTATTAATGCTCCAGCCACTTCCTTCTAGCTCCTGTATTTCTAATTTATTTTGTAAATCTACCCCGAGATCCTCAATCAATTCACTAAAATCCACTGTTTTTGTGTCAGCTGGATCGCTTTTGTGTTTAATATCAAGTCCTTCTCATCCATAGATGCATCCTCCGTTGTTTTCCCCATTTTAACCTTAGTGGTGCATTGGAGTCTCTAGAATATTCCTAATTTAGTTCCAATGTGCTTCACAAGTTCCCTAAATCCTAATGTTATCACGGATGACGTGTTCAGTGATTGGGATAAATGTCGATGTTACGAAATAGCGGTCCAATATACCTTAAGAGGTTGGTGGGTGAGATATAGCCTCACCCGAATCATCCACTGCTTTATCCGAATATGGTTCCGGATCGACAGTAGACGGATCCTGAATCGAGGAGGGGACATCAGTAGACTGTGCAACAGGACACGGTGCCACCGCATCAGTAGACGTTGCAACAGGACATGGTGCCACCGCATCAGTAGACGTTGCAACAGGACACGGTGCCACCGCATCAGTAGACGTTGCAACAGGACACGGTGCCACCGTATCAGTAGACGAGTTCTGAATCAAGGAGGGGACATCAGCAGATGGCTCAACAGGACACGGAGTCAACGCATCAGTAAACGGCTCAACAGGACACGGTGCTACCGCATCAGTAGACGTTGCAACAGGACACGGTGCCACCGCATCAGTAGACTTGTTCTGGATCGAGGAGGGGACATCAGCAGATGGCTCAACAGGACACGGTGTCATCGCATCAGTAGACGTTGCAACCGGATACGGTGCCACCGCATCAGAAGACGGGTTTTGAATCGAAGAGGGGACATCAGCAGATGGCTCAACAGGACACGGTGTCATCGCATCAGCAGATGGCTCAACAGGACACGGTGCCACCGCATCAGTAGACGGTGCAACAGGACACGGTGATACCGCATCCGTAGACGGGTTCTGAATCGAGGAGGAAACATCAACAGATGGCTCAACAGGACACGGTGTCATCGCATCAGTAGACGTTGCAACCAGACACGGTTCCACCGCATCAGTAGACGGGTTCTGAATCGAGGAGGGGACATCAGCAGACGCTCAACAGGACACGGTGTCATCGCATCGGCAGATGGCCAACAGAACACGGTGCCACCGCATCAGTAGACGGTGCAGCAGGACACGGTGCAAACGCATCAGTAGACGGTGCTTTAGTAGACAACGCCAAACCATCAGTAGACTGAGCGAGGAATGGCTCATCAGTAGCCTGAACCCGGGTAGTTCCGAAGACGGACCAGCAACAGCAGCACTGGGTTTCCGCTAGGGTTCGCGGATATTGCGACGCTTACGGTAGGGCTTACGGATATTGCGTGACTTACGGTAGGGCTTACGGATATTGCGTGGGTCACGGTAGGGCTCGGGACATTTCCTGCATCCTCCAACAATGTCGCATCTGCCATTATCATATCGTTTTGATTCATCCTGCACGAGTAAAGAAAAATAGATTAACAAAACAATTCAAAAATAGTGTATCGAAGTTACAGAAAGACATCTCTACAATAAAACAAAAGATAGACATGTGTGAATTACTTACATCTCGAGTGCAAATATGACCGAAACCAACAAGATCAACCCAGCAAATCATGCATGAGCTGCGCTGTTCACCGATTTATACATCAGTGTACGATAACTTGTGAAATATAGCATTCACCCAGAGCCCCCCGCTACGCTCCCAGATGCACGAAGCAAAAACCAAATCGGACCGAAACCTGTACGGCCCTGAAATCTTCGTCCCTTGTAGGGAGGAAAAAAGGAGGGTGGGTGTGGGAGTCATATAAAGGTGACTCTGCTGAGTGGACGGATATACACACCCCGCGCTCGTCACTTCGTCTATACCTCCTCTGCCTAGGCCTGTACATAGCCTACCTTCCGCCGCCTACCCTCGTGTCCCCGCCTCGCTCCGACCCCGTGATCCATCTCGCCTGCTTGATCCACCACCTCATCATCATGGAGGTATTTAGGATGACAAATTTAATTGTTTCATACAATCGCAACCATAAACGATTCTCATTCGTCGAGGATGATAACTTCGTATCGGCGACCGTTACTACTATCCCGTCCTGATTCGACAGGATAGTAGCAGTGTCGATATACTCTGCAACCAAGAGGGGTGTTCAGTGATGTTTTTAAACTCAAAGTCGTCTCGTCACAGATCTGGAATACTTCTTCGCCTATATTTTATTTCGAGTTTCTTAACACAAGAAACTACAACTATGGATATGATACAAGATCCTTCATACTCTACCGCCGAGCCTCGGGGATTTAAACGCTCATTGGAACAAGCCGAAAATGAAACACGACCTGAAGCAAAATATGAAATGGTAGATTCCTCAACCAATACCATCTACTCCGGTGCTCAACAATACGAAGACAAGACACAAGATCAAGACGGACAGGACCATTCCATTGATGTAGTAAATAGCTATAACCCTCCACAGGATCAAGGAAATAATGCTAGAATACTTGATATTACAGACAAAGCCTACAGTGGAGCGTCAGTATATACCTTTGGATCATTTCTTGTACTTTCTGAAGACACCGCAGAATGCCTGAACCGTCCTTTATTTATTTAAATTTTCCACGCATTATAATAGGAATAGAGAATTGTATCAAATGTAATAATTTATTCAATAAATATAATCAAAATTACTCTGTATATACTAACCTTTGCAATGCATCATGCCCGACTTGGTACAGGTCAGATTCTGTTGTCGAAGTCTGCTGGTGGCTAGTTCCATAGAATCTAGAATCGTCTATTTGTTGATGTTGTTGGTAGATCGGGTAATGATATACATGTTTCGCTGCTTCAACCGATGTGTGTGGCAGATATCCATAACACGTGCTTCAACAATAAGGAAAGCGCGGATGTTGAGGGATCCATGAGCTGCTGCAAGGCGGTTGTGGGTATATTGCGCCCTGCAAGTGTTGACCATACCAGGTTGTTGGGTTTGCGATGGATACCCATACCATGGTTGTACCTGACATGCTTGAAACTGCCATTGCTGAGGATTCATCTAGAAATGGTTCGGATACCACACGTTCTGATGTAACGCTTGCGGGTATTGATAAAAAGTATTTGCGCCGTTATCTGAAGAAGACGCGCATTGCCCAAACTGAAAACGGAGGATAAAAAAATGTAGTTTAAAAGAATGTTTATTGTTTAAAAATAAATTTCACCCATAAAAAACTATTGGCAATTATTGTATCGCTTATAAAATGTCAGCGTTAAAACGAGGAAGGGTCTGGGTGGGAGCTCTAATCGGTGCCCCTACCTGATCTTCGAAAAGTACCAAAATTGGATCCATCGATGGATCAAGGATGGTAATCTCGTCGCAGAATACGTTAGACACATCCAATCTTTCCCTTATTATGGTGAAAGGAGGCTCGAAGACGCTGAACGAAATGTCAGATTAATTGGAGTTGATGATAACGGCGGGTAGATGACATCGTCTCCATACTCTACATCCACTTCTTCTACATAAATTAAATCAGGAGTGGGTTCAATACCACTCAAATAGAGTATCGGAAGCTGTGCCAAATCCCCATGATGAAGTGAACCGCATTCAAAAATATCGCTGGTTTGATGAATATTGACTGTAGAATCCCCTTCTTCGTGTGAGGGAACTCTATTTGTTTCTATCAATAAATCAAATGAACTATTCTGACTGCTTTCATTAAGAATAGGGGCAATAACATGAGTTATCTGAGGGTATATTCACTTAAAAATATGATAATATCCTGATCCTGTTCTTATCAATTAGACCAGGCGTTTACAAGAATATTCCGTAGTGCCAAGTTATCTGGATCGTTAATGGATCCCACTAGGTTCAACGGTACATGAAAGTGACAATATGAAGTTAGTTCCCCCTCTGGGCAAAACGGTCCCCATGAATGATCACGACAGGCTAATAAAAATTGGACTGGGGTCGCGTGGAGAGGAATCTAAGACACTAAATACACTTGGCCTCGCATGGACCATCCGTTTTCTGAGTCATCAATTGCTTGAGACCACACAACCTCCTGAAAACCGAGCTTTATGATGAAGCTAAGGAACGTGCGATCTTGGAACAGAGACATTTCGTTTTCTACAAATGCTTCACACCTTCGTTTCTTAGAGTGGGGGTCGGAACCTCCCACGTGGCTAGTAGCCTCTATGACAGGTTCTCCCCTACTTGTGGTCGCAAGAGGACGCCAGCCTCCCTGGAGCTTGCCGGGACCATTAGGTATCCCGATGCGATTATCTCCGGTCATCGGTGCTTCCCTACTTTCGGGACCTTGTAGAGGCTTGCCTCCCTGGAGAGAGGGGTTAACGGGGGTGGCACCGTTGGGTAGTACGGTGACAACGGCTTGCGTTCGCTTCATGGCCTGAGAAGGTAATCCTGATGTCCCGCGTGACGTAATGGGTTGCTCCTGTCGCCCGTCAAACACGATTACACATTCCTCTTCCTCGGGCAAGGGAGGACAATCTGTTGGACCAAAAAATTGGTGTAAATTAGAAACCTTATTATTGATTACGAATACCCTGTCGAGATAGAATATTTACGAATTAATTCACATAAAAAGTTGATATACAATCGTACACATCGAAAATTTGTTATAATTGAATATATATCATTTGCGGAACAAATGTGCAGATATCCTTACATTGATGTTCTGATATATA
>SDVV010001688.1:0-24923 GCA_016164225.1 Gammarus roeselii
CCACTGCATGAGGCGAGTAACTGTCAGGACTTCAGTGCCTTATTAGAGTAAGCAGCCTTCCCCACTGCATGAGGCGAGTAACTGTCAGGACTTCAGTGCCTTATTAGAGTAAGCAGCCTTCCCCACTGCATGAGGCGAGTAACTGTCAGGACTTCAGTGCCTTATTAGAGTAAGCAGCCTTCCCCACTGCATGAGGCGAGTAACTGTCAGGACTTCAGTGCCTTATTAGAGTAAGCAGCCTTCCCCACTGCATGAGGCGAGTAACTGTCAGGACTTCAGTGCCTTATTAGAGTAAGCAGCCTTCCCCACTGCATGAGGCGAGTAACTGTCAGGACTTCAGTGCCTTATTAGAGTAAGCAGCCTTCTCCACTGCATGAGGCGAGTAACTGTCAGGACTTCAGTGCCTTATTAGAGTAAGCAGCCTTCCCCACTGCATGAGGCGAGTAACTGCCAGGACTTCAGTGCCTTATTAGAGTAAGCAGCCTTATCCACTGCATGAGGCGAGTAACTGTCATGACTCCAGTGCCTTATTAGAGTAAGCAGCCTTCCCCACTGCATGAGGCGAGTAACTGTCAGGACTTCAGTGCCCTATTCTTACACAGGGAGAAACAGCAACTCTTGGTGCTATATAACAATCATCCTCTCGGTTACGAGAAATTAACTGCAACTATTACACCTCACTACATTAGAATAGAATTATAATTTTAGATTATGTTGCATCTACATTAAATTATTTTACTTTATGTGACTCATCTAAACCAGAGTTGAAATCCAACGAAACGCGTTGATCGAAGTGGGGCGAAAAATTGTTTTCTGTTTGTGTCCCCACCCATGGCCGGCCGTGGCTGACAAACAATTGGATGAGGCTAAAAGTTACTCAGCAATATCAGTCTCTTCACATAAATTCTTCAATGAACGCTGATTTATCTCGTGTAAACCATGAAATGCAACACATAACTTTGATCTTTTTGTAATATTTGGATGAAGTATTTGCTGTCGGAAGGGGATGAATCACTGCGAACAATTTTGATGTATCATCATAAATGTAAAACTCGTATTTGATCATTATGATGTAACAATGTGTGTGCATCAGTTCGCTAACTGGAAGAAATTAAGCAACCTATTTTTTGACACTTGGTGTCATCTGCTGTAACAATGTAGTTTATATTTATTTCTCCAAGGCCTTCATGTAAATTCAACAGCAACAAACTTGCAAGGTACTATATGAGAGAAATGTTGAAACAGGGGAGTTGGCAACAACTTTACTTTACTTACAAAAGCCATCGAACAGCTGGTGGAATGAGGACTGTGTGGTTTGATTGATTTATGCAGCAAATGTGAAATGTTCGATTACTGTGACAGTGTACTCGAACACCGTTTGAAACATTTGATCAAAGTAATTAGTTCTTTAATACAATTAAGGAGAAACCATCTCCTGACACTAGCTGCAGTTAAAATATATTTGCCACGTTACTTGTGAGGTCATAATGTAGATGAAGGTCTGAATTAAAAAAATCATCCACAGATGGTATGTTCTTCGTTTGAAACAATAAATTAGTTCATAGTAAATCTAAAATAGGTAAAATGACAAGCTTAGAACGTGTAACTAAGTAGTTAGAGTTGTGTGCGAGCGGTAGGGTCATGACGAGGAAGCTATTGGGTAAGTTTTAATGTACATAATAAATATGCACTGTATCCTGTTGACATAAGGTGTTGCGATTTGACAATAGGATCATTTAAATCACAATTAGTTAGGGAGAGAATTGCTAATTCAGCAATACAGTGCCTATTTTATTGGGTAGCAAAGAATGAGTCGGTATGAATAGGTCTATGCGTGACAGAGAGTCACTGACAAAACAAAAAATAACAGTGAAAGTATCATTAAAATAATATAAAATCATCTTAAAAATGCTTCTTCGCCGTGTAACAGAGTGAGTGAACTTGTGAGTGACCGGTAGCGAAGATCTAACTTTTAGCTGAGCATGAGTATCAACTTTTCCGAAACATGGCGAGAAACCAGAGAATTTATTAGGTAATTTATTTATTAGGTAATTTATATGTAAATTACCTAATAAATAGGAGGTCCATCCTAGGGACCCATAGCATTGCGATCAGACATTATGTTTTTATGACGTATTTGGTTAATTATCTGCCTGATACGTTGGGAGGCAAAGGTTGTCTGGTTATGTGTGGGTGTGAGTTAGAGGGTCTCTGCCATACATGCATGTGTGATCCAAGCAGGGCATATTTGAAGCGACGCTGTGCGAGGAGATTCCTGCCTGTATACGTGTCGTTAAATTACATGCTATGCGGAAATACGAACGTAGTGATAATGAATCTCATTGTATCTTTCACTATCGTGGATGAAATAGAATCGTGTTAACAGGGTGATAGTGTTGATGCTCTGAGCGAACTGGAATATATAGTTTTACGTTGCCCGTTCCATGTTAATCGTCATCAATTGTTTGACTCTGTCTGCCCCTGCATGCGGGCAAGCAATAGAGTGGTACATTTCTGCTTGAAAGAAGATACGGTTGTACGATTCCGAATGTCAGCTGGTTTCTCGTTGAAACTCTTTGGACCTGAAATCGTGAAAGCTTTGGCCCTAATCTCTGTTTGTTCCTCTGAACTCGGTGTCAATGTTATTTTCATTACGTGTTGATCGGTGATGGGCCGCTTTTCGAGTTGTCAACACTACACCGTTTGAACAGGAAAGCTGGTTCTGAATTTTAAAAACTAGTCGTTCTTGTATATTCAGTTACTCGAGTTTTTTTAGAGTTGGTGTCACGTGGTCGCTCTTTCTAAAGTTCCCATCGTGAGCTACTTTTGCGGTGAAGTTTATGTTACGTTGAATGTCTGAGAGTAATGTTTTCGTGCACTTTCTGCATATGGTAGGGCAGTAGTTTAAATGTGAAAAATAGCAGAGCATTGATTACGAGAAGTCTGGACTTGAAGTCAAGTTGTTTCTTCGTTCGACTGAGAAACAGGAGTGTACTATTCAGTTTGGAACAAAGCTTATCAACAAGATGTCCAAAGGTCCTATTGGGATAAAGTCACACTCCAGACTTTT
This sequence comes from Gammarus roeselii, assembly GCA_016164225.1. Taxonomy (NCBI): domain Eukaryota; kingdom Metazoa; phylum Arthropoda; class Malacostraca; order Amphipoda; family Gammaridae; genus Gammarus; species Gammarus roeselii. The sequence continues at coordinate 3,071 of SDVV010001688.1, forward strand.
GACTTTGATGTCATGAGGGATTTTTGCGCCCGTGCAATCAACTTATAAATTCTCGGGAACTCTCCGTGTATTTGCTTCGGACCACAGGATAAGGCACTGTGTTTGACTTGTAAAACTTTAGGGCACATTTGAGGAATACCTGTCCTTTATGTGGGTCAGCGGTGTTTCTGCATCCGTCTTCAGCTTTTCGAATTCATTAGCTGGTCTAACGAACAACAATTGAAAGTTGTCTGCGTTTAATGTCATTGTGGCGTTGTCTAGAGTGTTTCTACTGTTTATATCGTTGACAAACAGAAAGGAAAATAACCGGTCACAGAATTGATCATTGTAGAACGCCGAAATTCACCGGTCGTGGAGAAGCGGTGATCTTTCCCTCTAACACGACAGACTGGGACCGAGGCCTCAGATAGCTTTCAACCCAGGGTGTTTGGATGTTCATTTATAGCCGTTTTTGCAGCAAAATTTCGTGATTTACATTGTCAAATGCTTTTGAGAGGTCCAGCAGCACGAGTACTGATAGATTGTTTTCGTACATAGCTTCGTATACGAGTTCGGTGATTTTCAGTAGCGCGTCTTCAGTAGAGGTCTTCCGTCTGTATGCATACTGACAGTCTTTGATCAGGTTTGCCTCTTCTAGGTAGTCAAGGAGTTGACCTGTAATGATCTTTTCCTAGATTTCTGAAGTTACTGGCAGGAGGCTTATGGGTCTGTGATTTGAAGTGTCTTTTACCTCCCTCTTTGTATGGATAGCTTTGATTAGTGCTTGTTTCCAATTTTGAGGGAAGGTATTTCTTGCAATGGATGTGTTGTTGAGCAGCTTTAGATATGGTAGAATAATTTCTAACTCGTCTTTGAAGCACTGTAATGCTATTCCATCGTTCTCACAGAAATTTGTATTTTTGAGAGCATAAATAGCTGTATCAATTTCTAATCTGCTTACCGGGCTCTGAGTCCACATTTGGTACTTCTTGGTGGATGAGTCGTTATGAGATATAACTGTGAACCGAGTTGCCTTATGCGTCACCGGGGCTTCATGAACCGCCGAGGAAATTTTGTTGTGTTCGTTCATTACCTCTTCGTATGTGTGCTCTACTGGGTTTTCATAATTTGAAGAGTTTTTTGTTTTATTGTTGGGCACGATGTTTACAAGGATTTTCCATGTCTACTTCGTGTTTTTTTTGTTTATTTTCGAATTCAGCGAGGTGCGCATCTCACTTTGCTTTGCCTATTAGGTTTTTAACGCGTTTCCTCATCGATTGGCAAACCACTAGCAACACTCGATTCATCTGTCAAATCCGTGCTGTTTGAGTCGGTGTTATTTTTTTCAGCATTTTGTTAGCTGGAACTTTCAGAAACCTTTAAAAATATTTTGGGTTTCGTCTTTCCTGATTGATTTCTTGAGTCATCCAGCTGACTGGAGGGCGTGTAAGTTTCTTTGTGATTATTGGCGCTGAGAACGTGTCTATGAAAATTTTCGATTGAATATTCACATCGTCCGTATTACGCTCGTCGTTGAGCAATGGGTACTCTGTTCCACAACTCTTGCTTCAACGAGTCTCGTGAGTAGTTTACTGTTGTTCTATACGATCGGATAACTGGTTTCCGTTTTTCACTGCGTACATTGATCAGGCAGTTTATTTTCTTCTGGTTGGCAAGTGACTCACAGACGTTGGTGTTCAGGACAGACGATTGATTGTTCTTGATTATCAGATCGAGCAACGAGCTTCTTCCGTTTGTGATTCTAGTTGGCCCCTCAATGAGCTGTTCTAGTTTTAGTCTTTTGATTATTGAGCCCATTTTATTCGGTTTTAATTAATTGTCGTTGAAATTTCCTATGTCGTACATGTTCCTTTTTCAAATTAGCTGCTGTCATAAGATTGGATTTTATGAAGCTGAATGACTAGTTGCTGGCTTTGGGTGGCCTGTAAATAGCTCCGACAAGAAAGGATATGTTTTTTCTTACTCGCACGGTAATCCAAACATCGTCAACTTCGTCACCGCTTCCCACCAGTTCTCCATATCCTGGTTATGTACTCAGTTTTTAGCGTTGATGCAGGCGCTGCCTCCTCTCTTACCTCGGAAATTTATGAACCGTTTGTACCCATCTATCTGAAAAAAATTGGAATCCATGTTTGGTACCAAACATTTCTCAGTGAGATAGAGTTTATCAACATTTTCATCAGTCTACATTAGTTTGATCTAGTCTACCATAGGCAAGAGACTTCTAACATTTATGTGTTTCATTCATATGAGGTCTTTTTTTCTTTTATCCGAGTCTTGCTAACCTCGTCGTCTGCTTCAGAGAGTGCGCAAGTGCCGTCTAGTCACATGCGCTCGGGCGCCCTACGGTGACTATTGCTGCGATCTGTGTTACTCATGTCGATGACCACGTTGCTGCCTGTAATAAAGTCTTAGCTGTCAGGGACGCTGCCCTGCTCGTCCTCTGGGTGGATGCAGGTGTCAGGTGCATCATACAGGAGGGTGAATTTGATAGAGCAGAAGTTTCTAGCATTTGGTGTTCTATTTGGAGTAGCTTAAGAATTTCTGCATGGGGACAAGTGCACTGTAATGACTGTACTTTAGGTGAATGAATACCTTGATACCTGAGTGGTTGTTATTTAAGTGTGGCTTGATGGACCTTATCGTTGTATTGGCGAAGCCGTCTTCCTGAACAATGTCAATCTGATGTCCCAAAGCATTGCTCAGCATTGTGGGGATCAGCATTGAAGAGGCACGGATTGGAAGTGGTTGGTGAGGTGATTATGATCAGGGGGCACTGATTGGAATCTACTGGTGTGAGTATGGTAAAAAGGTGGTGAAGAGGTGGTGAAGAGGTGGTGAAGAGGTGGTGAAGAGGTGGTGAAGAGGTGGTGAAGAGGTGGTGAAGAGGTGGTGAAGAGGTGCTGACTTTGAGCTGACTGTGTTGGGACGATGAGAAATGACTGTGATTGAATTGAATAAAGTGAAGTAACCTTGTCCCACGTCATTTATGAGGGAAGAAAGGTAGGGAAGTATCCATGAGGCAAAAGAATTGTTGTTGGATAATGGAAAAAATGGGCATGGTGCAGAGAATTGGTGCAGTTGAATGACATCGTAATTCTTTTTCAGAATATGTTCTGGTTCATTTACGGGATAAAACAGTTTAGGTAAAATTTGTAACCCCCTATTATCTTTTATTTATGGATGAGGAATGTATTTTACATCAGAAGTTCAATTCAGAAAAAATATTACATATGTTCTGCATACAGCGTTAAGGACCATGTCGCTCACTAGCACGGGAGGAAGTTGGAGACCTATAACCGACTGGTTATTACGGTGTGTAAAGATAGCGGTCGGCTCGTTAGCCGCCAAGGGGAAAAAAATTACAAATTCTGATCATATGAAAACTCATCGTAATTTATTCTAATTAGCTAAGTGGTTGAGAATTTTCGATGTCGATCAAAGCCGTTCCACCGGAAAATAATAGTGTACTAAAGTTAGCCCCCTAAACGTTTATTAGCCTGATTCAAAAACACTGAGGAAACTCGTAAAAAATCAAGCCAAAATATTGCAGAAAAATTCTAAACTCAAGTAGAAAACAACTCTGTTAAAGTAACGGGTTGGAAAACATGCCCAATTACAAGTAGCAAATATCGCAACATCCTTATTTAATAAAATAGATAAATCTACAAATAAAACATAGGTGCTGGTATAACGTTTTCAAACAGACTGCAGCTGAATTTATAAAGCTTTATATGTTACTCCGAGTGCATTTGTTACATCACGTGAGACTTGGTTTGCAGGAGCCACACATCTTCTGATCATAACTCCTTCTTTCTGTCGTAAATATTGCAGTCTTCATTAGGAGGATCACTAATAAAATGGACTGACCCATTACATAAAACGTCGATGTTATCATCATCAACGATATCAAGTGAACCTAATTTCGTGGACATTATGAAACACCAGTAGCTATCGTTCATTCCTTTAAGCGACCTGTTCATCCATCCATCTGATTTAGACTCAATATTACATTCTCCCTGAGTTGATTGGCTCTCTATCCAATACAGTCAGGCCCGTAATTTGAGTTGCAATTCAAGACAGTATCTTATTTAGATTGATTATGTCCTGACCAATGCTAAATTTGGATCAGTCGGACTTAAAATTAATTCGTAGATAAAATTCAAATGGTTGTTCCACCAGGGCCAACTCTCTTCTCACTTTGAGGCCGATTCGAACGGCAACCACTCTTCATGAGATAGTCAGGCCGATTAGAACGGCAACTACTCTTCATGATATAGTCAGGCCGATTAGAACGGCAACCACTCTTCATGATATAGTCAGGCCGATTAGAACGCCAACCACTCTTCATGATATAGTCAGGCCGATTAGAACGGCAAACACTCTTCATAAGTTAGTCAGGCTGATTTGAACGACGAAAACTCTTCATGAGATAGTCGGGCCGATTAGAACAGCGAGCACTCTTCAAGAGAAAGTCAGGCCGATTAGAACGGCGAGCACTCTTCAAGAGATAGTCAGGACGATTAGAACGACGAACACTCTTCATGAGATAGTCAGGCCGATTAGAACGGCGAACACTCTTCAAGAGATAGTCGGGACGATTAGAACAGCGAACACTCTTCAATAGATAGTCGGGACGATTAGAACTACAAGAACTCATCAAGAGATAGTCGCGAGTCATTTATTTCGGCGCCCGAACTGTTCTGGGCGGCTCAGGCTCAGATTCAGGAAGCGGGCGTTAGAGAATAGGAAATTAAGAACATGCAACGTGGACAATTGGAACAGCTTTTGTCTGAGGCATTATCAGTGTTGAAATACAAGATCCTAAAAACTTGGCACCCAAGCTCAGGTCTAGAAAGGGGGGATTTGGCGTCTGGAAACTGACCATATTCCGTTGTCCTTTCACAACTGATTTCCCCATCCGGCGCTCTTTCCTTTGAAAAGTTGTCCATTATGCACTGCAAAACGTCGTTCCCTCTTCTTAAATAGAGAAAACTTACAGTATTTGAAATAGGTGCTGCCAGAGGGTATTTAATGCCATATAATTGAATCAAAACGAAGGTGCTCAAACAGCATTTGGCGAGTGAGCTTGTCGACTTCTGCATTACACAATGAAATAACCATCTGATCACTTTGAAACAAACACTGAAATAATTCCCTTAAAAGAACTTCCTTGATAGATTTTTGCAACCGACCAATGATTTGATATCGAATAAGCGTATAGAAGTTCTGTGTGCCCTCAGTAAATTGATGTTTTGGGCAGGGACATCGGTAACGAATCGTATATGTATTAGAGATTAAATGTTTAAGAAGCTTGATGGAAGAGAAGCGGATGGATGGAATCCGAAATAGATGATCACAAATGGAATGGAAGTGGCATGAGAGATGTTTGCTTGAGTTGATATTCAAGTTATGATCGTTGGGATGGAGGGATATTGGGGAAACTTGACAGAATGTTATAGTGCTCTCTTCAGGGGAGCTTGCAAAGGCTTGCGCTTGAGTTCCGATGTACATATGAATACCAATCTTATGATGAATAGGAGAAGGCGTGCAAGACATCTGAGTGTTTTGGGAATGGAAGTGAATAGAGGGTTTTCGCACTCGGTTAATATTAGCCTAGGTCAAGCCCTAAGTAGATGCATCATTACTAATGAAAATATTATATCAACGTATATGTACTTCAGATCAAACAAGTTTATACTGCATAACTAAGATTTTCGTAACTGGTAGGACAGGTTGCTGCATAAATTTTTAACGAATTAGCCTCCTAACTGCCAATGATAGATATACCTGATAGACATACCTAGATAACCCTAACAGCTCATAAAAGTGCTTAATCGTTTTGTCCTTTACCGCACATGATTTCTAAAGGGAATATAATGAACAGTTAATAATAGTTTTACGGTGACTACTAACGAATAACATTTTGCTGTGTGCGTATCGAGATCGTACGTGAAATGAGGTGTTCAGCCTTCTCCGGGCAAGAGACGCATAGCATGACGTGGTTCAGGTCCTTCAAGCAGTGTTCGATGGGACCGTGTCAATCACGAGAGGTCCGTTTCGAGAAAATGTTTGGATAATGATTTCAGAGTTACGCGTTCAGACAGATCCGGTATGTATTAACAGGGGAAAATATCGAAATATCGTTACGTGATCTATGTCAGCTCACAAACACAGCCTAGGTAAGGATAACGTATCGTGTAGCGATTTTTTTTGTATTATGCGAACGAGTCAGAGATAAAAAGCCGGACTTGTTTATATGGGAGTCGTTAAATATTACTTATGCACAGAAGCGTCTTCATTTTTGGTGTTGCGAGCGCCTCACTTCATCTACCGCGGGAAGTCCGTAACCGCAAGAGAACTCTTCAGAAAGACTACAAAGACGGATGAAGAATTTTGCAACGTTCTTGTCACTCGCGCGAAGGGCACTAACAGATGCCGTTCAAACGAAATTAGTTTGGAGAAATGTATTTATCAGCTAGCAAGGCGATCCCCGATGCTGAAATGCTGGGATATGTCTACAGTACTTGTTTGAAAGATGAGCTTTATTTTTCCTATGGTACGACAGTTTCTTATAGACTGAAAAACAAAATGTAATATCCCGTACGATTCATATTAGGGGGCAAACCGAATTTCAGCTTAGTAAACCACCACTACGATAATAGATGCACATCTGTGATAATAGATGCAAAACGATTTCTCCTCATCTGTTGTGTAACTAATAGTATAAAAAACGTCGTAAAGTCCCGCCGTTTCATCTCAGATGAAAGAGCACAGTGAACAAAGATGGCCACTGGCGGATTGCGGCTAAACCTTCAGATTTTTTTAACAATAACATTAACTCATCCATATCGCATCCCATCGTTTGCATGCAACCCGAAAATGATTGTGTAAATCATAAGCAAATATCGGGCTGAAGCAGAACTTTCATATTGACTGTTCAATGTGAACTATGTTTCTGTTGTTCTTGAGAACATCAACGTTTTATCATCGTCAAACGGGACACGAATAGTGAACCAGTTAGGCAAAATATTATAATTTTATTTCGGTTTATTTCTTTTTAATTTAGGCGCCGCGGGCGGTGGTCGATTGAATAGCGTAGCCGAGTGCTTTGACAACCTCTTCTGGTACGCATGTTACAAGTGCGAACATTAGTAATACGAACTTTGATTAATTTACTTATGACTAAATCATCAAAATTTCTGATATAAATTGTCCATTAAATCAGAATTGAAGAATTCAAATAGTAACCATTTATATATTAAGTCGAATTATCACATGGAGTCAATTTTCACTGTACGCAAAACAATGGACAAAAAAGGCTGAACAAAGGGTAAACGACAACAATATATTTTCCGGATACAAGTATGATGCATAGCAAGTTTCCCATTGGGCAATTGAACTAGTTGTCGGAGTTTATTTGTTAAAATTTAAACAGAGATTTATTCCTTGTACGAGGAGAAACATAAACGAGATACGGCAGATAAAATTGGAGGGCGCAACATACGCAATTGCAATAGTGAAGTTTTTGAAACGACGCATTTGGGTCTGCAATTAAGGACAGCGTTTGGGACATGGCGGCGGCATTCAAGGTTGTCATTACTTTAGGTGGACATATAAAATCAAGCTTCACGAGGATCAGGGCTGCTGTTATACGAGAGGACTTGATTACTACCTCAAAAAACAACTACCGTAATTAATGACCTCAAAAAACAACAAATGATTTACATTCGCCTGTAAAACAAAAAACTTGATATTACTGTGCATCACGTATGATTTGCCTGGGGATTATTGAGGCGTCACATCGCAATAAATACTTTGAAAGAAATTACCACTAAGAACTTGAACAACATTCGGTAAGCGTCATTTGCAGTTCCCTAAAGAACTGCACCCTCAACTAGAAAAACTAATCCAAACTCTCGACGCAAACGTTCATGTACTTGCCAACTTTGTAAAACAATCACAAGGAGCAAAAGCATTTGGGCACCCAAAGTTGCCTTGCCCTCTCATTACCCTCGGTAATGTGGGAATGAGCTTCCATTGACCCAATGAGGTGCTTCTTACCATTCAGCTAATGTTAGAAGGTTGAAAGGTGGATCAGTAGATTTGGGAGTAACTTACGCTTTGTTAATTTCGTTGTTCCATGAATTACAGCTGTACTGCTTATCTATAGATAGCATTTGGAGCGCCATTATGCCACTAAATTTAAAAAGTCTGGATAAAATATGGTATAACTTTGAAATTTTATGCTCATAAAAATATGATTCGGCACTGGGGACCAAACAAACGGTGCTGCAGCAGTTAGACGAGGCAGTTGTAAGTTCGGCAGATTTGTGAATCGCTTTAGTCTGAAAGTTTGCGAATGATTGGATGAAGATTGTACTCCCTGTAACTTTCATGCACTCTTCTGTTGCTTCCTTGATCTGAGAGCGAGTCATTCTTCTGCTACTTCTTCGATCTGAGAGCAAGTCTCTCTTCTGTTACTTCTTCGATCTGAGAGCGAGTCTCTCTTCTGTTACTTCCTTGATCTGAGAGCGAGTCCCTCTTTCTGTTACTTCCTTGATCTAAACGCGAGTCTCTGAACTGATTACTACTGTCACTTGCCTAACTAAATATGGGATAACAGTATTGATTCGTTTATTTATAACCAAATATTTGCTGAGCCGAGCTTTGTTCCATCACAAATCAAAGGCCTGTGTTAAACATCTCTGTGCGTGCTTTTTCTAACACGAACACACGATACAGGCTAACAAAGTTATCACATAGAAATGTGCCGTAGTTTGTTCAAAGTAATGTTTTTAATATTTTCGCTACAGTTAAACACACAAATCTTATGTTTAGTAACTATAGTCGGACTTCTGCGAATACAGGAGGCATCTGATTCCTATGGTCACGGCAATCAGGCTTCTACGTTATAGGTAGGTATATAAGTATTACTTGTGTCGGTGGTATACTCAATTGGTTTGGCGTGTCGTCTGGTTGATCCTGTTGACGTCTCGCCCAAAGAGTTGTCCGTCAGCACGTGTAGTCATCCGCTGGCGAGTATCTTCTGTGTGTTGCTCTGCTCTGCTGTAGGTAGCTGGACCTCGACCTCGACGACGTATTGGTTCGCGGGTAGCAGATGCAGATAATTGCGTTTTTTAGTAGGACTGTTTATTTTATATTTTGAGTTTGAGACTTTTTTTATTTGATAGTGAGTATTTTATTGAGAGATTTACATCCTGTCTGCAGCGCCAGTTTGTTAAACAACTCTGTGCGTGCTTTTCTGGACAGGGAGCGTATATGGTTTCATAGAGGATGTGGAATGAATAACACTAGTCTACACTTTACACTTTAATTCAGCGAGGCACGGAAATTGTTTAGCAGAAGTTTGTTCAATATTATTCAAGTCAGGACGAATATAATCAACGACTAATAGGAATTTTAATCAGAACTTGGAGGTGCTCTTAAGACACCTAGTATCTCTCATACTCTGATACAGACAATGGTGTGAATTTAACTGAGTCGAGTCTCAATACACAATGCAGTCCTACACGCGGTACCGACACAAGGAGCTAGGCAGAGGGACGCGACGGTCTCCTCTCACTCTGATCTAGTCTGAGTGGGTACGCTTGATGCTTGCATATATACTACGCATGAGCAGTGGTGCGCGGTGAAAGTCCGGGACACTGGGAAAGCAGGCCTTGGTGGCGGGGCCACGGAGAAAGGACCAGGGCTCTAAGTGTGCCACAAAGGTAGTAAGTTATCTAAGTTAATACCAATGATGTCTGTACTGATGAGGGGAGAAATGTTTCTCGGGACCATAAGTTTAGACTTTGATTACCCAACTCTAATCGCGGCTCTAGGCCATCTGCACGTTCTAGAAAGCAAGTAAGCAAGTAAGGAGCGACTTAACACATAGTAGGTGTCTGAGCGGAGGCGAACATCTGGTGTTGTTCGGACTATAGTTTATGAGGCTGACTCACAGCGGGATATTAAAATGAACAACAATTACATTAATTCCTATAGCAAGGTGATTACAAGTATAGTAGCTAACTGCCATGCTAGATACTCTTATAACTATTTATGTAGTATTAGCCTATACTTTTAACAGCCTGGTCACAAAAAGATATTCAGGAATAATATAAATTTATGAATGGAACTACTCTGTATTGTTCAAATAACTGTTAAATGTGGTGAAATGACTTATTACTTTTTTCTCTTGTTTACTTCCATTTCGAAGTTCGTCTTCCTTCGAAAATCGAGAAAATGTTCTTGGATCTGTTCAGATAATGCACAAAAAAAATACATCGTCATAGGTGTTCCTGAAGTAGGTTATGAAATTCCTTTTACTATTCCGATAACTGACTAGTGGCTATATATTCTTAGCTCACTAAATTATGGCTTACAATGAAACGAGATGGCTGTCATCTTTGGATTTTTCTATTTATATTTGCACTATCCTCTGTTTAATTGGGTGCATTAATTCAAATTATATCAAGGAAATATTCGAACAGTCTTAGTAATTCAATGAACAGAGAATTACCTGAAATGCATATTTGGACTATCGAAGTCATTTGGTCTCAGCGCCACTACGGCCATGCCTCCCCCCCCCCTCAACCCGCCTCATTCCAGGTGGGCCGTTGGGATTTTGACGCTATTATACAACCATCGCTCTGCTTTTACCCAATATCCTGCGGCTCATTGCACTTCAAAGAGCAATTCTAAATACGTACATCATATTTTAGCATTAGATTCACCTCAGTTTCCACTAACCCAATCATGTCATCATGAAATTCCGGTACTTATATCACTGAACCTCCCGCAATAACCTACATTTTATCTGTCCCTGATCCAGCTTGCATCCAATTTCCTCTAACATCTATTACTTACCTTAGCACACAGCTACTAACAGCTCCCGTCTCTCAAAAATTCTTTCAACCGCAACACGATCCTACACAACTCTTCCTCCGAATCGGCCTCAGTATCGTATCAACCGCGAACAGCAGCTTACTTACCGGGTAACTCCGCCTTTTTTTATTATTAAATCATTTATTTCCATCGTCTGGCAATGGGTTTTAAATGTAAAAAAAAATCAAACATAAAACTTCATTCCCAACTGCATTATTTGAATTAATGGGAACAAGAATTCAATGGAATTCGTCGCATCTTATCTCTAGCGACCGCCGGTTCGGATTACATGGATCGAAATATTATTTACTTTAGTATCATCAGTGAATCACACATAAAATATATATTTTGACAAAATAATCACGACTACGTAGAGTTGTTAAATCAGTGACACGCAGGGTTGAAAAATAAGAAGTACAAGGGGGGGAGGATAAATAACAAAATGCATGGGTGTGGAAAATAACAAGTAGGTACATGGTGTGAAAATCACGCATGCCCGTGGTTAGAGTCCCGCGAACATGGGGTTGGGACATCGAAATGTGCTAACCTATTGTAATCAGAAGTCTACATTATTGTACGATAACAAGGATGTGGATGAGGGACATGAATTATACAGAAAATATGAATACAATATGGCGTTGGGAAATCAAAAATGTGCTAACATATTGTAATGATGGATCGAAAATATTGTATGAATAAAAAAGGGGTGAATAGGCGACATAAGTTATACATGAAACGTTATACGGAAAATCCATACTTAGCACTGAATATGCAATATACCCACTTCATGGCCGCTAGGAAATGATTAAATGATTCACAATCAGATTGTGTGTCTGTATAAAAAGGTTGCGGTGATGGTATTTGCGAACATGTTCAATAACAGATCGCATTTTCTATTTATTGGTAATATGTATTTTTCTTATATCTGTAGGCGAAGTTACGGTTTTAAATTGATCGGCCAATAGATGTTCATTAAGCCAATTCTTGAAGGACGTATTCGATTCAAGATTCTTGAGTCTCGTTGGGAGGTTGTTCCAGGTTTTCGGTCCTGTGATCGAAAAAGCTCTACAGGCGGTTTCTGTTTTCCTGTGTTCAACTGGCAAAGTATAATTATTTCTTGTAAATCGATTGTTCAGTTCACCTCGAGAATATATGTGACTTTGGCTGTCAATTGGATCGTTCCACAAGATCTTTATGAATTCTTATCTACTCATGAAGTACCAGTTTGTTGTCGATATTGATCAACTGCAATTTTTCGAGGAAAGAGCTCTTGCGTGGTTTCGTTTTCTGTGGTTACCATCGCATGTTATTTATGCCGCAAAGTTTAAACAACGTTGCACTTTCTCTCTTTGAGTTTTGGTGCATTTCCCCCAAATTGAAAGACAGTAGTTGATGTGCAAAAATACTAAAGCGTAGTTGATCAGTAATCTTGATTTGAAATACAAATCTGTTCGTGGAGTTTAGGAATAAAAGTGCTTCATTCAACTTGGAAACACAGAGTAGTTACGCGGAGTTTAAAGGAAAGATCGGGATCAAACCACACTCCCAGACTTTTAACTTTGTCTTCAACAGGTATGTCAGATTTGCCTATCCTGTTAGAGAAATTCATTGTAACTGCCTTTGTTTTCGAGTTAGGGCCGAACAAGATGCATTTTGATTGTTTCGAGTTGAGCATGAGTCCATTTATATGATACCAAGATTTCAGATTACCTACGGCTGACGCAGCGTCTTCGTTCAGCGCATTCAGATCTGACGGTTTTCGGAAAAACAATATATGAAAATCATCAGCGGACATTACCATTTATGCTTGATTCATCGATAATTTACAGTCGATGTCATTTACAAAACAGGAACAACAAAGGGCCAAGTATCGAACCTTGAGAGATCCTGAAGGTAACTGTGGTTGGATTTGACATAATTGCGTCATCAAGTTTGTTGCCGATTCATCAGTTTACTTTCGGACCAAGTAGAGTCAATTCCTATGTCACCAAGCCTGCCGAAAAGAATTCTAGAACATACACTGTCGAATGCTTTCGATGAGTCTAGCAATACCAACAGAGAAATCTGCCCGTCATCGAAGTTTTTGTACAGATATTCAGTGATGCTCATAAGTGCGTCTTCAGTTGACAATTTTGGCCGATAAGCACACAGGCAGTAATTGAACAGCTTGTTCGGTTCAAGGTTATCAATGAATTGGATAGATATTGCCTTCTCTAGAATTTTGGATAAGACAGGCAGAAGACTGATTGGTCTAAAGTTGGATGGTTCATTCGTGTCCCCAGATCTAGGAATTGCTTCTATGATTTCATGCTTCTAGATATCCAGAAAGTTTCACTTACTATAGAGATGTTAATAACTGTGCTGATATAGGGTAAGGTAACTATAAGGCTGTCTTTACGAAATTGAAGGACTAAACAGCTCGTTTTATTACAGCTCGTTTTAATTCATGTTGCGATACTTGCTTTGGTTTTCATTTAACGTTTGCTGCTTGGTCACTGTCTTCATCAAAAGCTTTTGGACTCCATGTATCTGATGCGTCGCTCTGTAATCCTTGATTATCTTCTTGGGTTGCCTCATCAAAAACCTGTTTCCAAACTTCAGCAACGTAGTCGTTAGACATCTCCAAAGTTGCCTGAAGATTCGGATAAGAAGGCGAGGTGATCTTTATGTTGAAGGGAACAATTTTTTGCAGTAAATTCCACGTTTATTTGTGATTGTTTCTTCACTGTTCTATTTCCTCATGATGGTATCTAATTTTAGCTCTTCTGACTTCTCGTTAGTTTCTTCTATTTTGAATTCAAGATTTTTTAACATGTGATGCTTCGTGCAATTTAATTTCGCAGTTTTTCTGTAAACCATTTAACCGTCCTGTTCTTAATTGTTTTAATTTCCGTTAGCACCCCAGCGTTCAGACACGTGAGAAGATAGTCTGTGACGTTATCTGAGCAATGTATCGGTTACATCATATCGACGTTTGCCACTAGTTGTGCTCTGAAATTATCCGGCGTGTAATTTCTTTTTGAACGACGGGTTATTTTGTTTACTTGTTTCCTCTCTTTTTTTTATGTTGATGGGGCAATTTATTTTCTGGTGGTCAGAGAAGAAATTGGGCTCCTTATCTGTAGTAACAATGGAAGACGGATTGGTGCTTACGAGCAGATCTAGTACAGTTTAGGATTCGGGAGTTATTCTTGTTGCACTTTCTATGAGCTGATGCAGTTCGAGTCTATCTAAAATCGGCTTCATATTGTTAGATTTCAATTTCAATTGATTTCCATTGAATTCTCTCAAAATGAACAGCGTGTTTCCAAAACTGATGGCTCCTCGAAATATTTCTTCGATGTATCTGTAAAATCACCAACTATAAACGATCTGTTTTTTCGTACCTGGATGTTCACTCAAAGAGCGTCAACTTTATTGCTGTCGTTACACATTAATTGAGAATATGTATATTCTTCTTGCACATAAATCACGGTTCCACCTCATTTCCTTTCTCTATCTTTTCTATACACATTTAAGCTGTCAATCTCGTTGAAGGTATTGTTGATGTCAGATATCAGTCATGTTTCAGTCAGACATAGAAAGTCAATTGGGTCCTCCTTCACCTTCATTTATATGCGATCAATCTCTGTTGCTAAGCTTCTAATGTTTATATTTTTTATCATGATATTATTTAGGATATGATATGTAATTATAGACACGTTATCTGAGGTGTGGTTGCTGCTTCCAGATTGAAAATTTTGTGCCTCTAGTCATCTTTTTTCACTTACAGAGCATTTTGTGTCACTTCGGGATGGTTGCAGTGGCATCTCTTCATCGAATATGGATGTACCATTGTCGTATTGCGGGAGAGAATACCAATGGAATACTGGACATTAATTTTGTTTATGGTGAGTTGTTGGTGGGTTGTTGCATGACTACTATAGTGGTACTCTTTCATGGCAACAAATATTGAGTATTGAGTAACTTCATCACTCTTAATGTAGGTTGAATTAATAACAGTTTTCATTACGTGGTTTGGATTTGATTCATCTAAAATTGTGTTTTTTGCTTTGAGTGAGTTACTGAGAATTGCAGGGACTAGATCGCAAAAACTGCTTATGAAAACTTTGTTTTAAAAATACTTTTCTATCTCGGAGAGGAATCTATCATCTCATTTATAATCGTTGAAGGCTTCATAATCTCCCATGTTATTGGAAGCTTCCTCAAGTGCTGTTTTTTTATCAATTTTAAGATGTTTTCATCGTTAAGTCCTGTTTGTTTAACTAAGGATCCTGTCACAGCATGCATCATACAATGTCCGTCTGCTAGGGGTGATTGTCTCTTTAATGTTAAATAATTGAGAATGGTGTCGATGTTGGTGTTCCGGGGGAAATGTTGCAAGTTTTCCGCAACGTGCATTGGTATTCGATCGTTGGGTTTTTTGTTTCTTGTATCAGCAACGCCACCCTCATTTAGATTTATAATATTCTCTTCAGTAACACTCTTAATGAAGTTATCTAAGAATCTGGATGCTAAATCTCGAGTAGCATTGTTTGTATTGTTGGCATGTCCATTGTTTCGGTTCTGTTCTTTGTTATTGAGTTTGGATTCAAGCACGGGAGACCGAACAGAACCAAGGGAAAGGAATTTAGATCTGCGGTTGAAGAGGTGCATGGCTGAGAATGGCTGAACCGAGCTAGAGGAAGGAATAGGTAGACGGGGGTAACATATGGGAGGTATTAGCGGGATATGTAGAGTTTGAGTTTGGATTGAGGTTAGAGAATGGTAGCGAAGGTGGGAGCAAAAGGAAGGAATAGGTGGAGGGGGGTACTATATGGGAGGGATTGGTGGGATAGGTAGAATTGGAGTTTGGGCTGAGGTTAGGGAATGATAGCAAAAGCGGGCGCTAGAGGTAGGAATGGGGGAAGGGGGATAAAATATGGGAGGTATTGGTGGGATATGAAGAGTTTGAGTTTGGGCTGAGGTTAGAGAATGGTAGCGAAGGTGGGAGCTAGAGGAAGGAAAGGGTGAAGGGAGGTAATATATGGGAGGGACTGATGAGATAAGTATGTTGGAGTTTGGACTGGAGTTAGGGAATGGTAGCGAAAGTGGGAGCTAGAGGAAGAAATGGATGGAGGGGAGTAATATATGGGAGGGATTAGCAAAAGAGGTAGAGTTGGAGTTTGGGCTGAGGTTAGGGGAAGCGAAAGTGAGAGCTCGATGAAGGAATGAGTGGAGAGGGGTAATATATGGGAGGGATTTGCGGGATAGGTAGGGTCAGAGTTTGGGCTGAGGTTAGGGAAAGGAAGCGACAGGGGGGGATGGGGGCTATGCTGCAAGCAAAGTTATACGACTTAGCATGAGATGTGTTGAGTGGAGGAGAAGGGTAAGAGAAGAGAAGATAGCGGTTGGCGTGGCGGAGTGGCTAGAGAGACATGAGTGGTGAATAGGATGGCGCAGTACTAACACTAACGTACCCGTTTCATGATAAGCGGATGCCGATTCTAAGCTGTTGTTATGGGGACGATGAGGAAGCGTTAATTGGGCGTAGTTTGTATGGGGATGACGAGGAGGCGCTGATGGGGCGCTGTTGCTGTGAGGGTGTGAAAATGAGTTGCAAGGAAGCTGATTGTGTGAGGCTGATAAGGAGTCACTGATGGGGGATTTTTTCTGGAATTATAGTTTGGGGGTGACGCGAGGGCACTAGGATGCGAGTTGTCTGTGAGCAGATGTCCTTTATTGAGTGTGATGGGGTGACTGCTTGCTTTTTACCTCAACCTTCTGAGAACGTAACGTGCTACCGTCTATTGCTTAGACTAGCATTCTTCGAATGAAACAGTCGCTCGTTGGGGGCACCAGTGAATTCGTCTCTTAGTTTGCCTATTGGTATAACTCTGAGCCTCAAGGAGTGGCATAGACTCATAAAACCGCGCCTCTGTTTCATTGTTTTCAGATTTAGGGGTTCTACCATGGACATCTTCACATTTTGATTTTTCGTTATAATTGCGGTCGGAGGATCACTAATAAAATGGACTGACCCATTACATAAAACTTCGATGTTATCATCATCAACGATATCAAGTGAACCTGATTTCGTGGACATTATGAAACACCAGTAGCAATCGTTCATTCCTTTAAGCGACCTGTTCATCCATCCATCTGATTTAGACTCAATATAACATTCTCCCTGAGTTGATTGGCTCTCTATCCCATAGTCAGGCTCGTAATTTGAGTTGCAATTCAAGACAGTATCTTATTTAGATTGATTATGTCCTGACCAATGCTAAATTTGGATCAGTCGGAGTTAAAATTAATTCATAGATAAAATTCAAATGGTTGTTCCACCAGGGCCAACTCTCTTCTCTCTTTGAGGCCGATTAGAGCGGCAACCACTCTTTATGAGATAGTCAGGCCGATTAGAACGGCAACCACTCTTCATGATATAGTCAGCCGATTAGAACGGCAACCACTCTTCATGATATAGTCAGGCCGATTAGAACGCCAATCACTCTTCATGATATAGTCAGGCTGATTAGAACGGCAAACACTCTTCATAAGTTAGTCAGGCTGATTTGAACGACGAACACTCTTCATGAGATAGTCGGGCCGATTAGAACAGCAAGCACTCTTCAAGAGAAAGTCAGGCCGATTAGAACGGCGAGCACTCTTCAAGAGATAGTCAGGACGATTAGAACGACGAACACTCTTCATGAGATAGTCAGGCCGATTAGAACGGCGAACACTCTTCAAGAGATAGTCAGGACGATTAGAACAGCGAACACTCTTCAATAGATAGTCGGGACGATTATAACTACAAGAACTCATCAAAAGATAGTCGCGAGTCATATATTTCGGCGCCCGAACTGTTCTGGGCGGCTCAGGCTCAGATTCAGGAGGCGGGCGTTAGAGAATAGGAAATTAAGAACATGCAACGTGGACAATTGGAACAGCTTTTGTCTGAGGCATTATCAGTGTTGAAATACAAGATCCTAAAAACTTGGCACCCGAGCTCAGGTCTAGAAAGGGTGATTTGGCTTCTGGAAACTGACCATTTTCCGTTGTCCTTTCACAACTGATTTCCACATCTGGCGCTCTTTCCTTTGGAAAGTTGTCCATTATGCACTACAAAACGTTGTTCCATCTTCTTGAATAGAGAAAACTCACAGTATTTGAAATAGGTGCTGCCAGAGGGTATTTAATGCCATATATTTGAATCAAAACGAAGGTGCTCAAACAGCATTTGGCGAGTGAGCTTGTCGACTTCTGCATTACACAATGAAATAACCATCTGATCACTTTGAAACAAACACTGAAATAATTCCTTTAAAAGAACTTCCTTGATAGATTTTTGCAACCGACCAATGATTTGATATCAAATAAGCGTATAGAAGTTCTGTGTGCTTCTATACGCTTCACAGTGAGCCGGCTTTGCTGTTGCGGGTTTTTCTGTTGAGGTGACGATTGAAGGATCTATATCGGACGGAGAAATGGGGATTATGGACTCAGTTTCAGAAGAAAAGAAGTGGGAGATGGAAAGTTCAGCAGCGTTGGGTGAGTATCCATCAACAAATGAGCTACCCTGTAGGAAAAGATAAGCTTCTCCTTATCGTGTTTTGGGGCACATGTGCTGGCCACCGGAGTGTTTCGGCAATGAGGTAGCTCGCTGTTTATAGGCTTTCTGGTTCTGGTGCATATTTGGCATTTGCATGATATGCAGTCCCTGTTATTCTTGGCATATGCGCATTTCTCACACTTTCCACTGTAACAGATCCAACAGGATTTGCTTACATGACGGTGTGACCATGTGGAGACGTGTCTTTAATGCGAAGTAAATATCAGTGAAGTGGACTTCTTAGAGGGTTTGCTGTTCTGAAAGCTTATAGAACGTCTTACTAACTTATCACATTAGGGCTCCGCGTTAAGAAGAGGACTCGTGACCTTATTTATGCAAGATTGTTTGTGGGTATTGTCTAAGTAGATAGCTAACGTTGATGAGAAGGCGAAAAAGTGATCAGTACGTATATGATTGAAAGGTCTGTTACACAGTTATTCACGTAGAAGAAGTAGTTCTTAAACTTAGTAGATGCTTTGTTAGGGTTAATAAGCAGCGATTTCTATTGATGACCGTATTTTGAAAGCACATGTTATGAAGAGTTGCCAAGAAACGCTCTCAACTTGAATTCTCAGAAGATCGTATACAATTGAGCGCAGATTCGGATGAAATGATTGAAATTCTTGTCAGAGTCTGACGAGTATGTTCAAATTTTTATACAGATTCATCACCTTTCACTACACAGCTGTAAATTTAAATTAATATGTGTAAGCAGCACACAAATACGTTATAATTCAGAAAATTGAGATAGACAAACAATTCGGTCTGGTTTACCAGATATTTCTTATAATGCAAAAACGCTTATGAAATGTTTAAATGAATTAGGTATGTGAAGCAGCAAAGGAAACATGAACAAGAATTTTAATTAAACGAAATGCGCTTCAAGAATCTCTTGACAGAAGCCGATCTTACTAGCGTACAGTTTCTTGATGGTTACATATGATTTATAGAGAAAGCTCCCACGTACAATTTAGGGAGCGAACGACAAATTCAGAAAGAATGAGGGACAAATAATTAGCTAGAAATCGGGACACTAAATTCTAAGAACCCACTCACAGAAACGATTCTGACAGTTCTTGTAGCATGAATAAAAGTTTTAGCACCTTTTTACCAAGACGATTCGGACAAGTTCTTCGCAATATTAACAACAAATCCAGAGAGCATGAGGGCCAAATCATAAGCTAAAAATTTGAGATCAACAAAATTATGAAAACCTGTTTAAAAATATGTACTGGACCTAATTAAAACGGGAAAGTTCTAACTAGAAATAAATACATCCACACAATCTAACGATAGTTGTCTGTGTTTGTTCACAGTACAGCTCTGTGCTGAACCTCATTAAGCATAAGACGTGCTGCCTAATGGTATACATGATGCATTATACTAATACAAGTTAATCTACAGAGTTCTGGGCTAAAACCATGTGAATGTTGAAGGAATGATTACTGATCACTTGAACATCTCGTAGGTTCGAATTTTTCACTTTTGCCTAAGGTATATGTTCAAAACTGTGCTCCCCTTCGTCACCTTTTCACTACAGAATTTAAATAAAAATGTATGTATAGACAGACAACCAATACAAATTATGGTTCGTAAGTGACAAAACGACAATTTTTTCGGCAATAATGGAAAATCCAAATTTACTGTCTCTGTTCAAATGAGGCTATTCTGTTTTAATATTGATTGTTTTAGGCTTAACACGGGAGCAGAGGCAGTGGGTAGGAGGGCGGGGGTAGAGAGCAGCATCAGCCGCACATGATTGTGGCACGGTGAGAGGCACGGACATGTGTACACATTAGTCGAACTACACAAACCCGAATGTTGTTCAGATATGGTATAACCTCAAACGGCAGCTGAAATGTAGATAACCTTCACAAATAATCTTGAAGTAACAGGCCCTTGTGCTCCCAACGACTCTAAACAACGGCCCAATCCAATCACATTCACGAGCCTGATCCCTCCATCCATGTCGACGTAACGCAACCTTGTCTCAATCTCACTTTCACTGGGCGCCACGCACTTTCCTAGCGCCCTACTCTGGCAACGTAATTCAAACGCAATTAATCCTGAACCTGCACCGATGCCATCTGCATACATATTGACTGCCCTCAGTCCCAATAATAAAACATTCGTTTGGGGGCCGTCCGACAGACCATTGGACTACTAATATTGTGACTGATGATACCGGGGGTTTCCGGTGGCTTAAATTGGAAGCTTAAAAATCCTTTATTTCTGTGTTTGTGAGTTCAATCCTTTTTGATGAACATACTCATTTATTTAATCCAGCAGCGTTTGTGTTTATTGTACGTATTGTATATTTTTCTGTCATCCGGTTCACCATCCAACTTTCACTGCCTTCGAGAACATCCTGCCGGAGCTATAACCTGATTAGGGCCGTTACTGGCCAATCATGCCCTGGGCAGTGATTGATTGATGGAATCTGATTATCCCATCAGTTTATAACGAGAAAGTCAGAAACAGTGCATTTGAATTTCTTAAATCAGTACCTACTAACTTAATTCAATTGTTATTAAACACTATTACACACTACATTCAATTGAGTACATGGACCATTTATTGAGCTGCATAAACAAACTTATAGATTACGAGAACGAATCCATGAGGGTTAGTGAATATGATATTCTATCATATGCGTTTCTCGGTTTCTGTTGTATGTTTCGTAGCTCGCCAGCCATACAAATTCGTATAATTTCAAGCGGACTACGATATTGCACAATCTCTTATTGATGGCGCTCAAATTAAATTGTTAAATTTGTTTGTCAAGGTATTGGTGTTCGTCATTAGTTTAAAAAATTATTGTTATTTCATATTAGGAACAAACACTAATAGTTACTATATGACGATGAACTTATTTACTCATGAATGAACAAATAGGGATTCTCCCTAAATTCCAGATACCTCTGAGAACGTCTGCATTGAACATATAGCCGTCTATATGTTCCGTCCAATTTGTTGTAGCAATCTGCTTTGGCCAATCAGATCCGCATAACCGAAGGAAGACCGCATTTTCATGCCGATATTAGCTTGCTCCAAGGCAAAGGGAGCATATCCTCAAGCATTTTGGAGGAACTCCCATCAATAATTTATCATCGTTTAATGCATCCTGCAGTCTGTGTCGAAATTTCGGAAGTTGACTGTGAACCGATAATTACATACCTATTCACTTATATTTCCCTCTTCAGAGGGAAGGTTCATCTTGAAAGGATTTTTTCTCCTTACGAGTTAGATTATGAGGGCTACGAATGTAATGTGATGCCTACGAATGGAAGTAATAAAAACTGGAGACTAAAAGTATAAAAGGCAATTCATCAAGCTTCAAAGTTTGGAGCGCTTGAGAAATTGCGATAT
>SDVV010001689.1:0-24921 GCA_016164225.1 Gammarus roeselii
AGTAGCTGAACTTGATATTCTTTTCGCATACCAGACCGTCGCCTTGCGCAAATCGTACAGAATCCGGGTCCCTTTGGATGTTGGTTTTGTGTTTCTATTTATTTGTTCACGTATTTCAATATTTCTATTATAATTTTTTGCAGATACCTCATGAATATGAACTCTGTTGAAGTTCGAAACGTTGAGTAATACGGTGTTCATTGTAAACTTTTTTCATCCCTTTGGTTATCACGAGTTTTTATGTTAGCCTCGTCAGAAATCAAGACATTAATCCGGGCAGTTAAAAATCTCAAATTAAAAATTACAAATGCCGAGCAGCATATAAAATTTACGAACCGAAATGTCTTCTATTTTTAGCCATTTGCAATTAAAACCCTGACGAGCTTTTGGTCGTTGCCTGCGTCAGTTCACCTGTCCGTCCACTCTGTGTCACACCTTTATTCAAAATTGCAATATTTTGTCTTCGTTTCCTTCTCAAATTACAATGATCAGGATGTTTGATGGCCTCTCGCGATACCTTACAATGTTAGACCAAAGCTGACAATACCCGTATGAGGTGTATTTGAGAACTTGGATTTATCACAGTGAATGATCTCTAAATGATTCACCTAATGGGATTAGATATAGGGATGTTTTCAATTTTTTGCCGTTTGGCAAACCGTTGGATGATCTCGTGGTTATTCATGCACCTTCAACTCTGCCTTTTTGTAAGTAACTATGGCCTCAATATCATAACATTTGAATGGTCGCTCAAATATTGCCAGTAAATAGATATGCATGTTATATTGTAATTCGAAATCGACAATCGTAATATTTTATAGATTTCAAAACAATTTTATTTGGAAAAAATGTCGTGTTGCGTTGGAAAATGTAAATTCAATGCAGATTTGAGATGAAACCCGTTTCCGTATCCGCGTACCCTTATTCAAATTTTCATTCATTCAGTGTGCCGAATATTTTACTTTTAAGATCCTAATTCTGCATTTTTGAGATTTACGTGTTGTCACCTGCTAAGTTAAGAATTAAGATTGTTTAAATACAAATATAATGTTAGTGCCAAAAACCAACCATTACTAGGTTGGAAAGTGAAAAATCTGGACGGCATGCTGTTGAACAACTTGCAATTAATTAAAAATATGAGCTTAATGGCATTGAACACCTTCCATAAGGCAAATGTCTCCGCAAAAGCAGCTATACAATTTCACAAAACGAATGTTTCGATGACGGTCATCGTCTTGGAACAAGAATCTGTAACCATGACTAGTCTTTCGGCAATCTCCTCACTCAGAACTAGTATAATTATTTTGCAATGACCGTGTATGCAGTTTGCTATGGTTTTTTGATAATTAGTATAAAATGACAAGAAAACGTAGAAAATATATATTTTACTATGTTTTCTCGAAGGTCACGAAGCTACCATGCCAAACTCAGTTCTCCATAACGAATGAGCACATTTTTGAAAACACCCTCTGGTGACGGCTGAAGATTCCTTGCCTCATTACAAGTTCCCCAGAATTATTGTGCGGTAAAATTCGAAATTAAAGTCATACTTTTTTTCCTATTGTTTTCTTTTCGGCGGCTTCCTATAGAACAGTGACAAAATGAACGCTGTGACGCCGTTTTCCTCTCCAGCCAACATCCAATCGAGTCCACTAATTGATGAAAAAATCACTCAAATGAATGTTAAAGAGATATTTGAACTGACATATGCTTATAACCAATCGGGACAAACTTCAACATTTTGAGCCCAGATACTCGCAATTCAGCTTAACGTGGGACAAAGTAATCTAACAAGCGGCCTCAAGCAAGACCAGCAGCTGGCCTGCTGCTGGTCCCCTTGATTGAGGTGGAATTTATAATAGATCAAATCAATAATAAGACACTAGTAAAGCTCTCAATGTTCAATGATTTGCACGGAAACTTTTGTGTACAGCATACTCCAACTATTTTGAACATGATAAGACTTCTATTCCAATACCTCGACTAGTTGACCAATTCCAATTAGATTCATCCAACGAACAAGGAAGTGATGGATTTTGCAAACATACCTATAAAGAAGTAATGTGCTTCCTGGTATTCAGCAAAATAATTTATTACATATTTTATGTTAAATCTTGTTTACTGTCACTTGGGTCCTTCAAACTTTTATTATTTTATGGGTGGCCTATCGCATTTTAAACATTTTATCGGCTGCGATGGACCTATCATCGAAACAGGTTGCGGAACAAATAATTCATTTATAAGTCTGTTTTTTCTCAATACCCTCATCGAGACTGACGGCTTCAATGTATATAAAAAAGATTGAGAAAGGGAAGAAGGCGGAACCGTGATTTATGTGCGATAAGAATATACCTCTTCTCAAGTTATGCTTAACGACAGCAATGAAGTTGATGACCTTTGGGTGAACATCCAGGTACAAAAAAAAACAGATCGTTTGTTGTTGGTTCTCTTTAAAGACCACCCAAAGCAAGTGTACTTCCTTTTCAATACATCGAAGAAAGATTTCGAGAAGCTATTCGCTTAGGAAAGACGCTGTACAGCTTGGGAAATTTCAATGAGGATCAATTGAAATTTAAACCCAACAATATGAAGCCGATTTTAGACAGACTCGAGCTGCATCAGCTCATAAAAAGTGCAACAGGAATTACTCCCGAATCCCAAACTGTATTGGATTTGCTCATACGTAACAATCCGTCTTCCATTGTTACGACAGACGTGGAGCACAATTTTTTCTCGGACCACCATGAAATAAACGGCACCATTAACATCAAAAAAGAGACGAAACAAGTAAACAAAATAATCTGTCGTTCAAAAAGAAATTACACCTCGGATAACTTCAGAGCACAACTAGTGGCAAACGTCGAGATGATAAAACCAATATATAGCAAAAAGAACGTTACAAAGCAAGCCCAATTACTCACAGACTATCTTCTCACATGTCTGAATGATGTGGCCCCCAACGGAAATTAAAACAATGAAAAACATGCCGGTTAAATGGATTACAGAAAAACTGCGAAACGAAATGACACTTTAAAAATATCTCAAAAGCAGAGCAAAACGAAGCATCACTTGGTTAGAATTATTTCGAATTAAAAAAAAAGCCAAACGAGAAGTCAATTGAAAAGAAACGTGGAATGTACTGAAAAGAATTGTTCCCTACAAAAAAATGATAAGCTCGCCTACTCATCCGAGTCCTCAAGCAGCTTCAGAGAAGTTTAACAACTGCTTCGCTGGAGTTGGAAAACAGGTTTTTGAAGAGGTAACCTAGGACGCTTCTCAAGGACTACAAAGCGACGCAACAGATACATGGAGTCCAAAAGCTTTCGATGGAGACAGCGACCAAGAAGCAAACGTCATATGGTAACTAGAGCAAGTATCGCAACACGAAGTAAAACGAGCTGTATTTGCCGTGAGGAACACAAATTCTACAGGAATAGATGGTTTAGCCCTACAGTATCTGTAAGACAGCCATTTAGTTACCTTGCCTTATATCAGCACAGTTATTAATACCTCCGTTGCAAGAGAAACTTTTCCAGAAATCTGGGAGCATGCAATCATAAAATCAATTAATAAATCTTGGGACAAGAATGAACAATCCAACTTTAGACCGATCAGTCTTCTGCCTGTCCTATCCAAGATTTTAGAAAATGTAATATCTATCCAATTGATTGATTACCTTGAATCAAACAAGCTGTTCAATGACTGCCAGTATGCTTTTCGACGAAAATTGTCAACAGAAGACGCGCACTTATGAGCATCACTGAAGATCTGTACAAAAACTTTGTTGAGGGGCAGATATCTCAGATGGTATTGCTAGACTGATTGAAAGCCTTCGACAGTGTAAGCCATATAATTCTTTTTAGCAAGCTCCGCAATATTGGAATATTCCCTTCTTGGTTCGAACGTTATCCGATGAATCGGCAACAATCAGTTAAACTCGAAAACGCAACTACGTCAAATTCGACCTCAGCTGCT
The DNA here is from genome assembly GCA_016164225.1 of Gammarus roeselii. Classification (NCBI taxonomy): domain Eukaryota; kingdom Metazoa; phylum Arthropoda; class Malacostraca; order Amphipoda; family Gammaridae; genus Gammarus; species Gammarus roeselii. Next base: position 3,976 of record SDVV010001689.1, read on the forward strand.
TTTGGAGTCCCTCAAGGTTCGAAACTTGGCTCTTTGTTGTTCCTGGTTTTTGTAAATGACATCGACTGTAGATTACCAAAAATCAAGCGAAAATTGTAATGTACGCCGATGATGTTCAAATATTGCTTTCCTTAAAACCGCTGTCTCAGACGACGCTGAGACGGCCGTAACTAATCTGAAATCTTCGTATGATAAAAATGGACTCATGCTCAACTCTGATATAATAAAAATGTATCTTGTTCGGCTCGAACTCAAAAATAGAAGCAGTTCCAATGAACTTTTCTATCAGGATAGGCAAATATGATATTCCTGTTGAAGATAAAGTTGTAAGTCTGGGACACCACGTAACTACACTGTGTTCCAAGTTGAATGAAATCCTTTTGCTCCTAAACACCGCAAAAAAATGGATTTCAAATCACGATTTCTGCTTGTCCACGTTTTAATTTTTTGCTCGCATCAACTACTGTCTTTCAATTGGTCGGAAATGACCCACGACTCAAAGAAAGAAATTGCAACATTGTATAAACTTTGCGGCAAGAATAACATGCGATGGTAACCACAGAAAACGAGACCACGTAAGTCCTTTCCTCGAAAAATTACAGTGACTCAAAATCGACAACAAACTACCACTCCATGAGGTCGTTCAGAATTCATAAAGATCTTCTAGAAAAACATTCACCCGGCCGCAGAAGGCACATTTATTCTCGAAATGAAAAGAACAATCGATTCACAAGAAATAATGATACTCTGCAAGTTGAACACAGGAAAACAGAAACTGCTTGTAGAGCTTTTTTGATCACTGGACCAAAATCCTGGAACAACTTCCCAACAAGCCTCAAAAATCTTAAATCCAACACGTCCTTCAAGAATAGGCTTTATGAACATTTATTGACCGATCAATTCAAAACCGTACCTTTTCCCACAAACACGAGCTAATTGCATAATACCAGTTACCGGCAAATGCATTCTGTTCTTCAGCATGTCTGAAAACACCACCACCATAACTCTCAAAATTGAGACACCATCCAATAGTTTTTACTCTGACGATACATATGTTTTCTATGTTGCTACCGATCACAATAGTATTTGCCAATTACCATAAGTGTTAACTAGCGTTTTGTCTATTTCTTTGTTTCAAGTGCTTCAATCGTCTTAGCATAATTAAAATACGAACTCAGCCTTTTCGAGGAACGATAGGCAGCTTCTAACTTTGACAAAGGTTAACTCGATTTCAATATAATACATTGAATTATTTCTCACAATTACGGCACCATTGTTTGGGTATACAATCATTGCCTTATACTAATATTTTGCTTTATCTTTCATAACAGAATTATATTCATTTGACTTGTGTACTCCAGCATTGTATTATTCTGATTGTCAATCATTTAATCCTTTCCTAGCTGTCATGAAGTGTGTTTATTGGATATTCAGTTGCTTGGCATACATTTTATGTATATCTTTTTTGTATACCCTATGTCGCTTATTCACCCCTTCATTATTCATACTGAGGCTTAGACCCCTCTTTACAATATGTTAACGCTTTTCGATTTCCCAACCCTATATTGTATTCATACTTTCTGTATAATTCATGTCGTCCATCCACACCTTTGTCATCGTACAATAATGTAGACTTCTCATTAAAATATGTTAGCACATTTCGATGTCCCAACCTCATGTTCTCGGGACTCTAACCACGTGCATGCATTTTTTCCCACCCCATATACATGTTATTTTCAAAACCCATGTATTTTGTTACTTATCCACCCCAAGTATTTCTAATTTTTCAACCCCTCGTTTCACTTGTTTTCCCAACGCTATATAGTCGTGATTATTTTGTTATAATAGACATTTTCTGTATGTGACCTTGTGATACTATTGTAAATGATATTTCGCTCCATGTAATCCAAACTAGCGGCCCCTAGAGATGGCTGTGACGATTTCAAATTGAACTCTCGTTTTCGTTAATTCAAATAGCGTAGTTGATAATGAAGTTGCATGTCTTATGCTCATAAATGTAATTATTTTATAAAAATTGAAAACCCATTCCTAGACAATAGAAATAAACGATTTAATAAAAATAATAATGATCTCCTACCATCAGTCATAGGAAGCCGTAACGTAACAGATTTCGTATTGGGATTCTATATGCCGCGGGATGGGAATACAACCCTGACAGAAGCATTATTTCAGATAGAAGGTCGAAACAAAAATTAAAAATTATTGGAAGATTAATATTCCTGAAATGTTACCTCTTTTGCGGGCAGGTATCACCATAGTAATTTTATTTGGACTGTTGCCAACCAATTTTATTCATCTCTGGTAAACCAATCTGATTAGTCTGGAAATAGAGGCCTATTGTCAACTGTTTCATATCAGTGTAACTCCGAAGTGCATTGGTAGTTTAAATAGTGGCAAAGAGAATCATATTTCGGTTGAGGATACAACTTTCCTCTTCTCTAACGGGGAAAATGTCGTTGTCTGGCAGACGTACCGTTCCAATGTAGAGAAACAATAATCCTTTAATTAGGCTTATTTAAAGATTACTCTGAATGTTAGCTCTGTTTCAATATATACGAAATCAACGAAAAATAGGCGATGAGAAATAACAAAACATATTATTAACTCAACAACTTCTGCCTTATGACCTTCAAAGTTCATAGTTTAGTGGTTTATCTTGTAGTCAGCATTCACACTTCATTATTACAAAAATTCAAATAAGGCTCAAGGAATATAGAGTTGAATTTTATGCTTTTCAGAAAACATCACTGCAAATACAGGAGAGTTAACTTTCCCGTTAGGGTTTCATGGTCCAATATCCTCCACGTGAAAATCAAAGGGAACTGCGGAGCAGGAAAAATTGTGATTGAACTTCTGGAAAGTTTGGATGAAAGTTAGCGAGAGGCAATCAACGCTTTGAGGCCAAGTTGGTGACCACTTCCCTCTATTTAGAGCCATCCTGGTGATAGCATCATTCTCTTTGAGGTCAGAGATGGTGTGGTGGTAGGCTGGTGAGCTGGTGGGTTTTTGGGCTGTTGGACTGTTAAGCTATGCGGCTGTTGGGTTGATGAGCTGTTGAGCTAAATGGGCTCTTGAATTTGGGGCTGTTGGGGTAGTTGACAGTTAGCGCATTTTGGGTACAGACGGATGGGATTATTTGGGCGTAGTTCAAGCATTGTCAAAACCCAGTTGCTCTGAAGAATGCTGGCGTATCGGGTACCAGTCAAGCACCTTGGGGTAACAGTGCAGGGACTCGGATATCTCGGTGGTACCAGTGAAAGAGCTGGAGCACCGGTGAAAGCTGTCAGGCCCTACGGCACCAGCGAGGAGTTCCACCTTTCGTGAAGTTTGAGGCACCTCCGAAAACATGTGAAGAAGTTCCACAACCAGTCTCCCTTTCCTTATATCAGTCTCATTTGATTTATCATTCGCGTATGATTTTAAGCGTGAGTAGAGCTGCACACCTCTGTTACTGTCCTCGGGGAAGTACCTCAGAAACAGTATGTCTACTAATTCACTGCCGTGTATTTTACAGACAACAACACATCTATAGTCGGTGGGGTGAGTGATACACGGTATCTCCATATAATATAATTTAGAAAACACACTAAAACACGCAAACTGAAGCGGGGCTTTGGCATCTACGTAAAACTGGAAACGCGGCCCGACAAGCCCTTCGGGGCTTACAATAACACAGTAATAATTCACAAACAAGCCCAGACGGGGCATCACCCAAATGAGTCACCTGACACAGACTCGTTACCTGTGAGCGCCACGGGCTCTTGTGGGCGCTAAGGGCCCGTGTGGGCGGTACGATCTCTTGTGGGCGCTACGGCATCTTTCACGGTGTCCGCGGAAAAGGACACGCATATTCGCCCCGTTACTTCTCTCCTCACCTGCTTTCTTCACTTATCTGATATTCATCGGTCTTGCTCTGTCTCCCAGTGTCTCCTCCTCACTCGTTCCATTTGGCCACATAACCCTCTACCTCGGTATCAGTGTTCCTCCTACTTACTCGTCTCGTTATCTGCACCCCTCACTTCCAAGCACTTCATCAGTGGTGTTCTCGCTCTCTCTTCTTCCAGTTTACGTGATCACCTCACCCAACAGCTCCTCATCCTCCTCAATTTCTTCCTCTAGACTTGCCCGTTGACCGCGGTGTGAATTTCGTCGCTGTCGCTGAAGCCCTTGGCAATTTTCCTCAGGCAGTCACGATGGTCACAGTAGATTAGACCATAAATGGCTCTGCAAGATCAGGGAAATATGAATCGCTTTGCAACAACAGTTAGATATTAAATATACACACACATTGTAAACAAATAACTAATCGTTGTATATTGTTTTATATCGTATGGTTATAATTACATTGAAGGTCAGCGCAAAATTAACAAGAAAACGTCGGAAACGAATTTTTCTGACCCCGATTCAGCACCGTCCAGTCCGGCTCATCATGAAAGAAACCTCATGTGGCCTTTATCAGAAGACTTTTTAAAACAAGTGTATAAAGATACGGGAAGCCTCAGCATGACTTAAAATACTATGATCTAACCAGACCCTTATTAAATAGGATGAATTTGTTTCATATCATTACGTAATGGGGATGGTCACTGCATGCCTAGCGCCTGAAATGAAAAAAGCAGAGATTGGCCTATTCTGATTGTATCCTAATTTGGGATGTCACATAACTTTTACCATGAACATTCCACAACGTAAATCCATAAATTTTATCAACGAAAAATGTTCCTTGGGGAGTTAATTTGGAGGTAAATGTGTTCGATAAATGGAGGTGAGATGTTTTTCAGTCAAGGTACGCTTAAAACAATGTTTATTCGATGAATGCTGGTCAGGTACGGACATTCAGACCCTCGGAACAAATATTTTTTGGGCAAGGTAAAATGATTACTTTTACGAAGGTACATATAACATAGAGTTTTGGCTTGAGAGGTGGGTAATTAAATATTTCAGTAGACCAATTACTTCCTTCAGAATCTAAGTCAATCCTGAAAGGTAAGAGAGTGGGATTCGTGTCTTTCTCAATTTTATTAATGTCTGATATCACCGAATTATCTGTATAACCTGTTCCAATGAACCCACTCCAATCATCATCTGAATAAACAAGTTAATTTTTTTAAGCACACTGCTAACACAGAATGATCAATAACACGATGCTTGCATACAGTTTAATAGCTGTTGTGACCAAGCTGAATTGTATTTCTCTTGGTCCCGAAGAGCCACCAGCACTCAAAGTCCACCTCACCTAACATTGTTTACTGGTAGCTATTTACTGAAATTGCAAATAAAGCTGCCATATGATATGGAATTACTAGCCTAAGTTTAACTTGCGATGATTTCTAATCATCTTCAGTTGACAATTTTTTTGAATTTCGCAAAAGTTTGCGGATCAAATTTTTGTACTCGTATGAATCCCTAACAAATATCCCAATGAAACCACGGCTATATAATTAAAAGAGTCAAGGATGGTGATTGGCTGAACTTCCTCAACAGCGGATTATTGGATAAATTTGAGATCTGAAGGGGTCGCAACGCAGGGCTAATAAATTTAGATCTTTGATTCACAGCTAATTACACATTATGTATAAAATTTGATTGTAAATACATACCGACATGATATTTATCAATTTTTCTGGAAGAACAAATTTCTTCGTCTGGTTTTAGATGCCGCCCTCAGATTCTATTATATTCCATTTTAAGTACAGTTCCTTTGAAAATTACTCAGTACTTCTATATAAAGTTTTATTCACTGGAAACTGACCTTGATTTATGTGCGATAAACATTTAACCTAAATTTAATCAGGATGTAATTTGGCTCATAATGTAGTATGTTCCGAGAGCAGTCACACGTCTCATATTGTTAGTGAACGAATTCCGGGTACAGGGTGCTCACACAAATACTCTTTTAGCTCAACGATATGCCATGGATCATGATCTAACGTCTTCAATATAAATATTCATGCATCTCAAACAGTTCATACGCTGAATTGTATGTTCACTACATATCATTGCTCTACTTTTCCTGCTGACAAGCCGTCTTGCCAAAAGTCACCATCATAAAAATTGTCTCATACCTACCCAAATGTTGAATTATCCGTCAGAACAATGAATGATGGTGAACGTTCATTGCAAGGAGGTGTGCCTCTCTGGCCACTTCCATTACGGGAATTGTTTAAAACAGTGAAAGGATAAGATTAATACATTTCTGATTCGCTGTTTATGAGCTTACATTTCAATTGGAGACCTTTTTCAACATTCCTGCAATAATAACAGTAATATTCATTATTCATTTAATGTTTGAATGTTGTGTCGGAACAAAAACAACCCAATTATGCTTTCAGTCAGATCACATGTTCAATCTATTTATTGTGAATTGTCAGCAAGTTGAACTTACAATCCTCGGCAAGATCGCCAGCATTTCGCCCTTTCAAGCGTGAAATCGTCCCTCACGCGGGCGCAGGTAGCTTATCGACGCAGGATTACGAAGAATTGAACTACCTTAAGATAGAGATTTCTACCCGTGCAAGTGCTGCGACGGAATACTGAGCGCTTCTCTTCATTACCTGAAGCTAATTCAATTCAGTTCCCTTGTTGAAGGAGTCGGACGGCTTTGGTTCAAATGACTGCAACGAATTTATTGCTCCAGCAACTAAGAACGGTCATGCACCACCATGCACTGAATCGCGTAAGAGCTTATTATAGTGCACTGAATCGCGTAAGAGCTTATTATAGTGCACTGAATCGCGTACGAGCTTATCATAGTGCACTGAATCGCGTAAGAGCTTATTATAGTGCACTGAATCGCGTAAGAGCTTATTATAGTGCACTGAATCGCGTAAGAGCTTATTATAGTGCACTGAATCGCGTAAGAGCTTATTATAGTGCAATGAATCGCGTAATAGCTTATTATAGTGCACTGAATCGCGTAAGAGCTTATTATAGTACACTGAATCGAAAAAGAGCTTATTATAGTGCATTGAATCGCATAAGAGCTTATTATAGTGCATTGAATCGCGTAGGAGCTTATTTTGGTGCATTGAATCGAGAAAGAGTAAATCATAGTGCACTGAATCGAATAAGCGCTTACTATGGTGCACTGAATCGAGAAAGAGTTTATTATTGTGCACTGAATCGAAAAAGAGCTTATTACAGTGCATTGAATCGAATAAAAGCTTATCATAGTGCCCTGAATCGAGAAAGAGCTTATCATAGTGGGAACGAACTAAGAAACCCGGTTGACTTGCTCTTCACGACAGCGCTGGTTGTTTTATGGGGACAGTGAGAAATTCACATTAGGCCAGGAAATAAAGATACATATTTTGGCGTCCGTCCTTCCTGCGCCCATTGGCGTCAAGGCGTCCCTTTTATTGGTATCTTGGAATTGGAAGAGTTTTCCAACCAGCGTAGTTACTTTTCTTCTCACGAGGAATCAAATGATATAAATCAAGTACATGTATGACGAAAAAACATTCAGTTTAGCTGAGCCTCTTCCTTACGATGCATCAAATTAAATAGGGGGATGTACTAAATGTATTGTCTGTGTTTCTATAAAATGCCTATGAAATAAAAACTTCGCTTATTATGTGATAAAAACAACAAAGATTTTGATTTATGACAGGAAAAAAATCAAACCCTGCGATTCATTATTGGTTACTCAAAAGTGTACGGTAAAAACCAACGCTATGTATAATTTCATTGATGTCAATAAATGTGTATGAATTGATTCGCCCAAGCATAATTTGAATTTGTTCCATAACATGAGTATCAAGTTTGTTTTCAAGTATGGACCTGTTGTTATTGAGTTGACACAATTTTTGTTTGCTGATGTACTTCACAACCACTTTTGGATGTTTTTAATTGAAGTAATTGAATTGCGTTGAGTTCACTTAAAAAATATATATCATGAAGAAAAGTTATTAGTTACTTTCCTCACCGACAATGTGTGTGGATATATTGAGGCAAGTGATATATTGAGGCAAGTGATATATTGAGGCAAGTGATATATAGCAAAGTGCGATCAGCTCCAGGTTGACTTTTTAATACATAGTACTATTTAACAGATCCAACGCCATTTATAAGCTCGGTCATCTGTTATTCTTGCAATCATCCTAAACAACGATACACATGTTAGAAGTTGTTATTTCAGGTTACTCAAAGGTTCTCTCGACCCTTGATCTTTTTCTTGCACTGAGGCGTGGTCCAATCTTTCACCCCAATCAGCGACCCTGTGATTGGCTTCACTGCCACCAATCAAGCTCTCTAACGCTGCTCAACGGGACTGATATTTGTTGTCTGGTGCCGGGCTGGCTGGTACGGGTAGATGGTCGGTGGTGATGGGTGGTGATGGAGTGAGGACGTGGCTGGGGAAATATTGCATCAACATGGGAATTGCAACATAGGCACAGAGCATTAGTCGGTTTCCCACCCGCTCCTCGTTGTGCAATAATGTGTTTTAACCACAGATCATTATACATGCAATCCCATTATATTGACGCTGCTCATGTCGGATAATATAAAAAGTTTGACATTATTACCACTATGCTTCTCGTTTTTATAAACAAAGCAACTAATCTCAACGTTTTTCTCTTTCTGCCAAATTGATAACTGTACTATCATGACACTTTTTAAATTGTTAACATTCTCATCATAGTATGAGTATTATACAGGTAATAGATTTCCCGCCGGGCTTCTATATTCTTTTGCATCTCCAGATCTTGAGTTATGAAAAATATAAAAGTCTGCATATTCAACTAACCATACAATATCAATTTATTTATTCCCCTGCTCTGAAATCTCTTTCCCAGAGCTGCTTCGGAACATTTAATCTGAACTGCTTTTGATGGAAGAAAACTTTTTTCTCTGCATAACTAAGCTGTTCTCATCAGGGACGAGGAGTTAAATTGTTTTATCATATTGCGAACAGTTATTTGTGTAGTCATTTTCAACTGATAAAATAGAAGAAGTTCATTGCCGTGGGTTGATGAAGAGTATATAAATGTTTCTTGTTTAATAACCAATACTCGGAATTTAAAAGCATTGAAGTTATGGCTTTATTCCTAGCAATGTAGACATCACCTTTCCTTAAGTGCGTACAAAATATTTAATTTAATTTTCAAGGTTTTTCAACAACATATCCTAGAGGTTGTCACGGTCTATACTTGGGATTCGAAACTGTGAACTACTAAACAATGCGTTCAATTGTTCGTACAAGGTACATGTTAGATTAGGCATGTAAAATTTCCGCTTGTGAGCGCTTGCTGATCTGCTAGCGGGAAAAGGGAGGAGGGAGGAAACAATTTGTAACTGACCTGAGTGAGTGTATAGAGAGTTTTGAAGAGTTCCACAACGTCGTTGTACTGGGTGACTTGAATGCGAGAGTTGGAGATGGAGTGGTGGAGTGCGTGGTAGGGACATTTAGCGTTCCCGGTAGAATTGAAAGTGGAGTGAACCTGATAGGTTTGTGTAATTGTTTAGTCGTTCAGCTCTCGTCACTTCCTAATCAGCTTTATTGTCCAACTCTTCTATGGCCGTTAGCTTTAATTGAATAATTTATCAAGCACAGTCCTCAATTTAGAGTCATGCTTCAGCTCACCATTAAGGCCGACTGGTACCAGGACTGACGTGGGCTTGGCGAAGTCTCGAGATCAATCTCTGCCTATGGCATTTGGCAGCCTCAGACTCCGGCCAACAGTAAACAGGGCAGGAGCAGTGTGGCGCAAATGAAGAGTCAAGATAAGGTAAGTTCAGGAAACAAGTGGAAGCAAGAAAGCAATCAGAATTATGGAAAGGTTGAAACGGTTGGCAGCGCATGTTGGATTTCATAGGATAACAGTAACTGATGGCGGTTGAATAGGGTGAATGTTGCTCTAAGTGAGAGTGAGTTAGTCAGGCAAGCAGTAAGTTTGTGAGGAAATGTTAACAGAACATTTCGTATTTACTCGGAAGATGATTTAAACTGCAAGTACTGTTCCAGTTCCGGCCGCTATAGAGCAGTCAGGATTTCAACACCTACAAAAGTAGATAATTTTTGTTCATATTCCGGGTATCAAATAAACGGTGATTATAATTTTCGTCATTGATATCAGAATTAATATTGATGAAAGGGGAAATATCGCAATTGAGCATTTCAAATCAAGCTTGGTTTAACACGGAATGATAATGCCATGCTGAAATTCTTGATGTTCCTGTTTCCATTTTAATTTTCTCAAAGAAGAATCAGACAGTGCCACAAATTAAATCTGTACATAGAAAAACAAAGGAAGTTCAAATTCACTTTCCTATTGTTAGCATTTATTTTCAGGATTTTATACCCTCGTTGATGCTTAAATTTGAATATAACATGGGTTATCTGTTACTGTTAGAGCTTGATGTTATAAAATTTAGAATGTTATTGAAACTCGCAATGCATTATACTTTTTTTATTTTTAATAATCATTTTCATCGGAAAATACCACGTTGATAAATGATAAAATTGTCCAAGCTCCAAACATTGGAATTCGGTGTTATGTAACTTTTCAAATTCTGCCGGGGAACATTACTAAAATCTCTTAAAATAAGGAAATAGATAATTATAAACTCAAATTGGCCTTTTGTCTGTTCAATTGCGGCCACGAAGAGTAATTCCGACAGGAAAGTTGGAGCCCCTTTTCACCGTGCATTCAGGACCAATGTCGGAGTCTTCTTGAAGCGTTTCTTGGTTGACATGTCCTTCGATCAGGACCTCATGCTGATGCTATTACCTGCGTTTAAGTTTGAACCGCGTGACGTTTGATTTGTTTACAGGTGTTTGCTTGAATACATGAATAAAAGGTCTACGGAATTTACTACTGAAGTTTAACTTACAATTTAGATTAAATAATAGATTATATAATATATTGCGTAAGAAAATAAAGAAAGGGTTAGAAGCAGAAATATTATTTCTGTTTTGATCTGAATATCATTTTGCTTCTGACGAAAAATAGGATTATTTGTACGTTAATTTTTTCAATTCTTGCCAGCGTTCATCCGTGTGTGTGGCTGTCATATCTTCAATTTCGGGAGCAGTATATCTCGAGAAATGGTTTTGTTCGAACTCAATAGAAAAGCTGAACGAACAACTAAAGTCAGTGGTGGTGTGTAAAAGTTTGGTCCACTTTTAGAAATAATGTAATAAAAGTTTACGGCCTAGTTTGATGCATCATCATTAACATCCGCAATAGTTAATCGCTGCAACAGCTTCAACACCTCAACATGTTACTATAGCGGGAGCCATGCGTTCGCGCTAAAATTATTTCCGCACACGCGCACTATCGCCACTTCACTTCTCTTCACTGTCATGGCCGAACACTGTCATAACAGCTGAAAATCTTTCATCGCACGTGCTTTCGACCCAAACGATGTTTCAGCCCACACGCATTGTCCGCCACGTCAAAATCTGCCACTGTCTTTACACCTGAACAGGCGTACCAAACTACTGGTTATCACTTTAATGAAACTTTAATGAAAAACGCTGAAAAACGGCATTACGTACCCTAGAAAAATACGTATGTTTGCCCCGCGGGTTAGAAATACGTACCTTTGCCCCGCGGGTTAGAAACACGTACCCTAGGTTAGGTTAGGTTGGGTAAGAAAAGTTTCATCAAAGTGATAACCAGTAAAATGGTATGCCTCGTGGCGATTCTGACGTGGGCTGAAACAGAGTTTAGGCAGAATGTCACTGGCAGATATGACAGTGGCCGGTGTGACTGAGGAACGCTCTGAATGTTCGCTGTTAAAGAATGGTACCGTAGGTAGGTAGTCGGAACAACTTGGGGCTGATAAGGCAGTTGGCGGAGATGAAAGGGGCTGATCTGACGTTAGCTCTAAAAGAATTTAGCGCCAGGGATAGCGACCCACTATGACATCTTCAACTATGATTAAATAAACGCATTAATATCGCAACATCATCGAAACCTTGCCTCTACAAAAAAAAATTTGCGAGAGCTTGTCATAAATGGATCAATCAATATCGAAATTTAAACTTAGAAATTGAAAGAGAATCTCCTACAAGTTCTAATATTCATCGTTAACATTCGTCCACGCGGCCCAGCTCTTACGAGACAAATCAACGAACTTTATATGGGCGTCTTAGGTATGCATGATACCTCGCGAGGCGATGGCAAGAAACCCTTGCAATTCCGTACACCTGCTGAGAATCTAAGAAGATAAAGATCACAAAGTGCTAAGACAGCAGGGCCCTGAATAATGAATTAGCTAAGCGAGAAGAAGAGATGAGCTGTAGAGAAACGAGGAGAGCTACAATGATATAAGAACACTGGACAATGAAACGCATACTGGTCCCGGAGGAAAAACAGGGATAGAGCAGAATGTGTGTACATTATGGGGAATATTATAATTAGTAGAAGCTGTGGAGGGGACATTTTTGAAACCGAGAGGAAGGACAAGGATAGCAGTTCAGTGGCATGGATTGAGAGGGGATGGAAAGGGGACGCAGTGTCGTGGATGAAGTGCATGAATGGAAACGCGAGCTATTGAAGAAGCCGCGAGAATTTATCTTATATGAAATAAATGTATTGGTAGCTCATGAGGACGATCTCATGAATGAATATGTGAATGAAAAAAAATTGATATTGAGGTTACGGAGGGTCTCAAAGCTAAGTGTGATTCGTGGAGACTTTGTTGTATATGGAAAACGGAGACCATTCAAGGACAACACCACTTGAAGTTCTGCAGTGTGTGACACATAAGTACAAATGGGTAAATATATAATGTATCGTTCTATGTTCACACCGCTTTTGAAAATTACTTTCTTGTAGAAGTATCCAAGAATTTTCATATTTTTCTGCTACCCTGATCACCGTTCAGACTATAAAATCCGCCGATTAAATCATCCATCATCCGCCTTAAATCATCCATCAAGCAATCTAACATAATATAATGTGGATAACTCAACCCACATGGCTCATTACCCACGACTTCTTATCCCATGTCCGTGACGCCTCATCCCACATGATCCCACCATTCACTTGAATCCATTGTCCTGTTTTTTGTAAGAGTACTTTACAATCCACGCCCGGCATTGCGGAGCAATACTCGGCATTAGAGTCCTGTGCACCAAATGCTGGTAAAATATTTCCCCATGCTTGTGGACAATGACCATTCCATAAAAACTGCATAGTCTGGAATGAGGCAATACATAGCAATAGTTTTAATCGCTAACAAATGAATTCCAAATTTTTATATATATCGTTGATGTATAGAGCAAAGAATCGTTAGGACATCGCAGTTTAATGCCCGACCTCATACTTTCATTGGGTTGAGCATGGTTGCATATGAGACATTTGTCATTCGTAAAGAATTAGGCAACTGCATATCAACATTTATATTGTTTGCTAGAAGTAGTGTATCATTTAGGACAGATTTAATAACAGAGGCTGGTTATTCTTTAATTGAATGGTGGCAAAGCAGAGTTACTGAACAGGCGGCAAAACAGAGTTACGTAACTGGCGGCAAAACAGAGTTACGTAACAGGCGGTAAAGCAAAGTTACGTAACTGGCGGCAAAACATGGTTACGTAACAGGCGGTAAAGCAGAGTTACGTAACTGGCGGCAAAGCCGAGTTACGTAACTGACGGCAAAGCAGAGTTACGTAACTGGTGGCAAAACAGATGTACGTAACTGGCGGCAAAGCAGCGTTTCGTAACTGCATTATCGATCTCGTTTTAATTATTTTGATCGGCTTATGCGAATGCAGCTTTCATCGAACCTCTTGCACTGGAGACGGTGATACTATTTAGGAAAAGCTAGAAGAAGTCACCATCACAGCTTTGTTTTGAAAGTTGCTAGAGTTTATCGTCCTTGTCGCAGATAAATTATTCAAAATTTGCCAAAAAATATTTATATCGAGTAAATTAAAAACTCGAATGTCTCAGTACTACGACGTCGAATAGTTATGCTGTAAATTAAAATCGTCATTTACTCAATTATTTACTTCGAACGATGTTTCAAGAATATTCAAACCAGGACTCGTACCCGGGTCAACATTGGCTTCCGACAATACTGCAACACAGTTTCAAACTTGTTTAGGAGTTGATTGGTTCCAAACATTGTCTCAAGTTTCTCTTAAGCTTTTGTTCTAACCCTGTTTCGGATGCTTATCGTTGCTCTTATTCAAACCTCATTTGCACTGTGCCAACCTTATCAGACTTCCCCACCAGACATTCGTTTAATTTCTATTTACTCGAAAATAATTATATCGGTACCCACCATATATACTACACTAGCTCCAATAGTCTCCATTCCTTGAGGAGCGGCCGACAGAACACACTTGGGGGTGGCCCTGTGGTGAGATGTTATGGTTGGCCAAAGAAATACAACGGCTCAGTGCTGAAAGGTAGGCGTGGCTGACGCAACACTGCAGTGGCTTAGTGCTGACATGTTAAGACGTAGCTGAAGCAACTTTGCATGAGGGCTGATTGCCAAACCGGGTAATAAAACACTCAAAAAATGTTGCTTGCCGTGTTTCAGAAACATCGAATGTTAATATTGAGATTGACTGAAATATTGGCAATGTTTGCAGATCGGAATGGTACGAGCATAGTTGCATCAAGGAATAACTGATGGAAGGGTGCTCATAGTTGCATCAAGGAATAACTGATGGAAGGGTGCTCATAGGTACATCAAGGAATAACTGATGGAAGGGTGCTCATAGGTACATCAAGGAATAACTGATGGAAGGGTGCTCATAGGTACATCAAGGAATAACTGATGGAAGGGTGCTCATTGTTAGATCAAGGAATAACTGATGGAAGGGTACTCATAGTTTCATCAAGGAATAACTGATGGAAGGGTGCTCATAGTTTCATCAAGGAATAACTGATGGAAGGGCGCTCATAGTTTCATCAAGGAATAACTGATGGAAGGGTGCTCATAATTTCATCAAGGAATAACTGATGGAAGGGTGTTCATAGTTTCATCAAGGAATAACTGATGGAAGGGTGCTCATAGTTTCATCAAGGAATAACTGATGGAAGGGTACTCATAATTTCCTCAAGGAATAACTGATGGAAGGGTGTTCATAGTTTCATCAAGGAATAACTGATGGAAGGGTGTTCATAGTTTCATCAAGGAATAACTGATGGAAGGGTGCTCATTGTTTCATCAAGGAATAACTGATGGAAGGGTGCTCATAATTTCATCAATGAATAACTG
Source organism: Gammarus roeselii (assembly GCA_016164225.1). Classification (NCBI taxonomy): domain Eukaryota; kingdom Metazoa; phylum Arthropoda; class Malacostraca; order Amphipoda; family Gammaridae; genus Gammarus; species Gammarus roeselii. The sequence continues at coordinate 19,177 of SDVV010001689.1, forward strand.
ATGGAAGGGTGTTCATAGTTTCATCAAGGAATAACTGATGGAAGAGTGCTCATAGTTTCATCAAGGAATAACTGATGGAAGGGTGTTCATAGTTTCATCAAGGAATAACTGATGGAAGGGTGCTGAAATTATATAATCGTTATTTCGTGTTCTGAATTGCATTGCCTGAATTTTTAGAGTAGCTATCATTGTTCAGTAGAATTTTTCTAATATATGAATCAGAGGCGACATGATCGAAGTGTGAAATAATTTGAAGGGTAAGAAAAACGTCGACTGAACAAGCTTTTTCACTCTGTATACGAACGGAGTGACTAGGGACAATGGATTAAAAATCGTTGGAATTTTTTCACGTATAGAGTCGTCGAATATTGGAACAAACTTCCCGCTTACGTTGTAAACAAACTTCCCGTTCTTGATGATAAAAAAGACAGAAATTGCACATGAAGCTCTTTTAGACATTTTACTTCAGAACTAATCCTCTTGCTATCAAAAGGCAACCTAGTTTGGGACAATAGGCCTGTTGCTTTCTTCCTACAGTGGTAAGCACTTGTAATCACCCACAGCCTGACTCACAACAATGAGGGTGGGTTAATAGTAATCAAATATCGTCCCACCCACAACCTGACTCACAATGAGGGCGGGCTGATACCAATCACATATCGTCCCACCCACAACCTGACTCACAATGAGGTCGGGTTGATAGCAATCCAATATTATCCCACCCACAACCTCTCACGATGAGGGCGGGATGATAGTAATCAAATATCGTCCACCCGCAGCCTGACTCACAATGAGGGCGGGACGAAGTAATAAAGTACCGTCCAACCGCTGCATGACTTCACTCATCAAGTCCCGCCAAATCCTCAACAACGTTAGTGGATGAGGATGTGGGACCTAATCTATTGCTAATCCCGAGAAGGACAGTTGCTTATATTCCATACCTATCCCTACACCTCGCCTCCGATTCATGCGTAGTAAAACTTCATTTTGTAACGTTCCCTCCCTCGTCAAGTGGTCATGACTTCATCTTGTAACGTTCCCTCCCTCGTTAAGTGGTCATGACTTCATCTTGTGATGTTCCCTCCCTCGTCAAGTGGTATATTTTCGCTCCAAAGAATTGAATGTCAAACCATTATAACTTGCATCTGATTAACATCAGGAGCATGAGATAATGATGCCATTATAACTTGCAGTTAATTAATATCAGGAGCATGAGATAAGGATACCATTATGACTTGCATTTGATTAATATCAGAAGCATGAGATAATGATGAAACCGCCTTTCGATCAGAAAAGGTCGGAAGGTCATGCTCCTGATATTAATCAGATACAAGTTATAACTGTATCATTATCTCATGCTCCTGATATTGATCAGATGCAAGTTATAATGGCATCATTATCTCATACTCCTGATATTGATCAGATGCAAGTTATAATGGCATTATTATCTCATGCTCCTGATATTAATCAGATGCAAGTCATAATGGTATCCTTATCTCATGCTCCTGATATTAATCAGATGCAAGTTATAATGGTTTGACATTAAATTCTTTGAAGCAAAAATATTATAAAACAGAACATGTTCATGAACGGTCTACGGTGTTTCCTAACCATGATTACCTAATAGTAGTAATAAATATGATCAAAACCATCCATCAACAATAATTTCGTCGTATATTACTTTCACCGAACGTCAATTATATGTTAAGCTCGGTAAGGAAACTAAGCCCTTGTTTGATGTATTGCGTTGTATCTACAGGACGCTGGAATATGTGGCATTTGAAAATCATCATGTGGTCTGAAACAATATTTATATTTTTTGTTCTAAGGTACACTTTGCTTAAAACGATTACTGATAATATTTGTACAATTTTTTTCAATACATTCCAGCAATAATTTATTTTTGTGGACAAGGATTATTGTCGTTTCTTTGATAATGTGAAACGGACATCTCTGAACTTGGTATAGGCAGAACTAAACAGACCGAGCAACGAATTAAGCTCAGTAATGATGTTTAATGTCTTGGCTTTATTATAATGGCAACGTAATATGAGTCCATAGCCTGATTTGATTCATTAAACTCATTCGAAGCTGTTTCACTGTGCAACAGCATCAACAGCCTCAACAGCTGCACCTACTACCATGAAGTAAACGCATTGATGTAGCAGTGGCATTAAAATCTCACCTTCTCATTGAAGTCGGTAGAACTTAACATTTATAAAGTCTTCAACATCAACATTTAACTTTGAAGCGACAACATTAACTAACTTCTAATGTCTGTCGTAAGCTAGATACCAACAGCAAGATGTCTGGCGAGGCGCTACAAGAAACATATTCAGTTTGTAAACCTGCTGACGATCTGAGAAGATTAAAATCACATCGTGCCAAAGCAGCCGGACCCTAAATGATGAATTGGTTAACAATGGAAATTTGATGCTTCAATATACAAACGAAGAGAGCTAGCATGATATAAGAACACTTGGCAATGAACAAAGAAGCGGGAGAAGGCGCACACACGCGGATGGTGGATATTAGTTTGAGTAAACGCTTGAGGTATGAAACGTAAACGCTAGAGGGATGAAAGTGAAATGACATGGCTTTGCAGGGAATGAAACGGTGACACAGAAACATAATGATTGGTTTACGCCAGGCTGTTAATTGAGGAAAGTAAATATCTTATTCGAAGTAAATGTTTTGTGGTATCTTATGGTGACGAAGTCATGAAAGAAAAGGGGAATGGAAATTTTAAACTTTACAGATTGAGGTTATCGAGGAAGTGAAACCTAGATGCGAATCATGGTGACTTTGGGGGAGATTTTTATTGGGGGTCGATTGAAGACCACTCCACTTGCAGTGTTGCAGTATGTGGCACACAAGTTAGGAATGGGTGAAAAGATAATTTGTCATCGGTTCTTCGTGCCACTTCGGTGAAAGAATCTCTAGTAATTTTTTTTATTCATTGCGCGGTCAAAACCATTCAAGAGCATGATTGAAGCCCCTTGTAAATACTCTTATCTAAACAGCAATCTTACTAACCGTTTAAATCGTATTTTTTGCCTCGGAATTCATTGATCGTGCAATCCATCATTACATAATGTTAGCTGCTTTATATTATTCATTTTACAGCATGCGATAGTGCAGGACTCATTACCTACGACTTCTAATCCCTCGCCAGTGAATCATCATCCCCACATGATCCAACCCTTCACTTGAATGCATTGCTCCGTTGTTTGCATGAATGTTCCATAGTACCACGGCCGGCACCGCCACGCAATGCTCCGTATAAGAGGCCTGTGCAGCAATGCTCCATAGACCCACGGTCGTCACCACAACGCAATACTCTGTAGTAGAGGCCTGTGCAGCAATGCTCCATCGTTCCACGGCCGGCACCGTCACGCATTACTCCGTATTATAGGCCTGCAATGCTCCATAGATCCACGGTCGTCACCACCGCGCAATACTTCGTATTAGAAGCCTGCGCAGCAATGCTCCATAGACCCACGGTCGTCACCACAACGCAATACTCTGTAGTAGAGGCCTGTGCAGCAATGCTCCATCGTTCCACGGCCGGCACCGTCACGCATTACTCCGTATTATAGGCCTGCAATGCTCCATAGATCCACGGTCGTCACCACCGCGCAATACTTCGTATTAGAAGCCTGCGCAGCAATGCTCCATAGACCCACGGTCGTCACCACAACGCAATACTCTGTAGTAGAGGCCTGTGCAGCAATGCTCCATCGTTCCACGGCCGGCACCGTCACGCATTACTCCGTATTATAGGCCTGCAATGCTCCATCGTTCCACGGCCGGCACCGTCGCGCATTACTCCGTATTATAGGCCTGCAATGCTCCATCGTTCCACGGCCGGCACCGTCACGCATTACTCCGTATTATAGGCCTGCAATGCTCCATCGTTCCACGGTCGGCTCCACCGCGCAATGCTCTATATTAGAGGCCTGTGCAGCATATGCTGGACAATTGCTTCTCCACTGCTTGCGAACAATGATCATTTAATGTAAACTGTATAGTCAATGATCATTTAATATAAACTGTATAGTCAATGATCATTTAATATACACTGTATATTCTGCCATAAGGTAATACAAGAAATTGGATTTTATATTAGACAAATTTATCACACGGCTTCATGTTGCTTTCGTATACATTATTAAATGGTGCGGTCATCGCTATTTAATATCCTACCACATAACATTATTGGTCTGAAAACGGTTATTCATGAGACATTTATTACTCGACAGACTGATGCATAGCATATCAACATTTATTTTCTCTGTACGGACCAGGGCAACCTATGGGACAGAGATATTAAGAAAACGGGTTATTTAACATAGGGAAGGCTGAAAAGCAGAGTTGAGTAACTGCATTCTCGATCTCGCTTGAATAATATTGAACAGCTGATGTGGATGCAGCTTCCCTCCGAACCCTTCCATTGGAAACGATGTTATCATACAAAAAAGGCTGCAAGAAGTCACCCTAACACCTCGGGTTTGATAGTTACTAGAGTTTTTGTTCCTCTCAAAAAATAGATGTACCCGATTTTTTTAAATATTCGGAGTGACTATACGAATAAGTTGAATGTCTCAATACTATGAGGTCGAATAAGTATAGCTGATCACTAAATTTGACATTCACCCAACAATTTGCTTAGAACGATGTTTCAACTAATTTTATGGGCCGATCTCAAACAAGAGTTCGAACCCCCGTTCCACATTGTCGTCCGACAATGGATTTAGGCTATTATTATTTCTTTTTGTAGGTATTGAGACATGTTGACCACATAACAGAAATATCACAATACACAGATGATGCGTACCAAGTCTTAGTCAGCTTGAGCTATTCTGAAGACATCATCTGCTATTTCGATGAACTTAACATTATCATAAGACTAAGGCTGGGGAGTAAGTCTACCTCAATGCCCCACCAACCGCCGGCCATTTTTGGAGGACATTCTCAATGCTCCATTGTTTAATAAGTTCAGACACATAACAATGCTACTATAGACTATTGTTTCAAGAAAAAATGTTAAGTAAGTAGAGTCACTGACATTTACTTAATCATGACAATTTATTATTTCAACTGTCATTAAATAAAAAACTAGGAGTCAAAAATGAACTTGAAAGTGGAAATGATGCAACACAGTTGATTTTTGATATTATCAGAAACTGTGTTATAAAACACTGCCTCAAATTCCTTTTAAACAAAGTTTCTAACCCTGTTTCGAATAATTTCCTAGCTCTTCGTTAAACCTTATTTGAATCAGCGTGTTAATTGTCCCTTGTATTGTCCCGTTTCCTTACTATTTACTCTATAGCAAAAATATCAGTACCCACCATCCACACTAGAGTAGACCTTATAGTCTCATCCTTTTACGCGGCCGACGTGACATAGCAGGGAGTGATCATGTGGTGATATGTCAATCTGCGGGATAAGAAATACAGCAGCGGCCCAGCGTTGATCCGTAGGGGTGGCTGACGCTACAGTGAAGTGTCGCAGTGTTCATATGCTGAATCTTAGCTGACGCAACAGAGCGGTGGCCCAGTGCTGATATGTTGAGGCGAGGCCCGACGCAATACAGTAAAAGCTTATTGCTAATATGTTAACGGATAACCGACGGAACACTGAAGAGGTGTTCTGTCTTTATACCTGAAAATTTGATTCAACTGTGATATTATTTTCATTTTGTATATTTTGTAGATGATTTTGAGTGCCACATACAGTATA
>SDVV010001690.1:0-24916 GCA_016164225.1 Gammarus roeselii
ATTTTAGTTACAAGTGTGTTCGAATACTGCATGACTTCGTGGAGTCTTTATGTTGTGAGAGCTGATAGCTGTCGTAAAAAGGCACTCAACCCTATGACACAATCAGAAAGGGTCGAGGATTTGCATAGATGGTTCTGTTTCGGAGCCTCTCATATTGTGACGGTCCGGTGGGCCTTCGCCATCAAGTTTTAGAGCTGCTCACATGTTTTCCACCTACGCAGGACACTGTATCATACAACACTTGAAAATGGGTAAGTAGTCGAGTGTTGTATTTATCCTAAACTAGAATGTATCGGTAGAATTTCTAATATCTGTCATATTATTGGCTATTTTTTTTGGAGCCTCTCACTGAAAACGCCCATGCAAGTCAGTGTTCTTAGGAGTTCGGTACCAATAAATGGTCGTTCCACGTTGACCGATTGGTAGCTGCTTCTTCAGGCTGCTTGTTCTGAGTTTGTGAATAAGTGTTGTTTTATTATGCTCGAGTCGACATATCCAGCCGATTTTGTTAATCAGGCTCGTCACGTGATCGCCCTCCGTAGAATTTCCAACGCTTATCGGTTATCGAAGAACAATACTGCCCAAAATTTCCCCATATAGTTGGGCAGTTGTTTATATAAAAAAATGATCGGAGCATATATAAAGAGGAGCCTCGACTTATACTTTAGTCGCTTCTTGAGATGGTGGAGGAATGGAAATGTCCTGTTCAGTCGAGTGCAAAATTTAGAAGGCCATATCAGGAGGACCTTCGACGCTGTTACCAAGTGGAATTATTGCACTTTTTCTGCTTTGACTTTGAGCCCATTTGAAGTTTCACAGCTATGGATGTCAGTCGTGTTTTTTTCTTCATTTTTTTTGTTCAGCTATTCCTATTGGTTTGGCGGTTGAATGAACCGGTATAGAACAGCATCAGCATGTAGTGCTATTTACACGATGTTGCTCGCACACAAAACACAGCAGATGTCATTTACAAACAGAACGAATTGAACAGGTCCGATAATCGATCCCTTAGTGACACCAAAATCTTCGAGTATCGGAGAAGAGATCCTTTCTCGCATTGGAACTGTTCACTGGGGTAGCTTCCAAAACAGGTGCTTCCGATATTCAGTTGCGATACACTTTTTCATTAGGGTGTCCTAGTGTTCACTATCAATTCTTTAGAGAGGTCCAACACGACGAGCAATAATAGACAGTTTGGTCAATTGTATTGTAGACAAGTTCAGAGATTTTCATCAGGGTGTCTTCAGATGTCCTACCTCTGTATGCATACTGACTGTGGTTAGTGATGTTTGCATCCTCCAGTCAAGTAGTCCAGGGGTTGTCGTTAAGTTTTTATTTTCAGGACTTTGGTAGGTTTTGGTTGAAAATTTATGAGTCTACGATATGAGGGATGAATTGAAGTAGTTGATATAGACATAAGATGTTGATGAATTACGCCGTTCGTGGAGTTTTAAAGGAGGATTATCATTTGTGACCATCGTAATTGGTGAAAAATTTCCCTATCTAGATAGTGCTCAGATATGATTACATGTGGCAGTGTTTCCCGCTCGTGTGGTTTACCAAAATTATTTAATTAATGTCGAGCAGGCTTACAAGGCCGGTTCTAATGTCGGAGTGTCAGACATTTCGTGCTTTGTTACAAGATTTACACGTTGCGATGATTTTTGCTTGGTTTATGTTGCAAACAATGAGCTACACAAATATTGTGTAGTGTATATTCGAAGTGTGAATGAATGTAATATTTCTATGAAATTCCTCCAAAATGGGATATCTGATCTTTCAAATCTCTATCTCTGCATTGGTACTGCTCGGATATTAACCATCCCTCTAATCGGCTCTCATGCATGCACATATTTGATCACGCAACTTAGAACATGAGTGAGTATATGAATTAATCCTGTGCAAAATGGAACTCATCCTTATCTCCTGGAAAACCAATCCTCCTTGTAATCGTATTGTCGTATCCAATATTTCCCTTTTAGCAGAGCATGTTATCTCTGACCGTTCTTAATGGATTATCGAGAACAATTTACCAGGTACAGCACGTATGAAATATCGCCAAGCTATTCACTATTGAGTGTGGATGTTATAGATACTGGAAATAATGGGAGGTTTCAAAGAAACGTACAGTCTTCATAACATGTCAGCCGATAAGGGAGTTGGTTACTGTATCAAGTTTGCTGGTTACGATGTCAATGATTGACAGCTGAGACAACATGATCGAATTTCCTGAGAAAAAAAATATTTCGTCGAAGTCGATTCATAGATACGGAAAACTGATTGGAAAAGATAGCTGACATGTTCTATAACTTGAGTTTCTATAGCCACGATATACACGTGAAGGTTTGAAAATAATATAAGTTGGTTCGCAGAGATTATCTGTATACTTTTTTCTCACATATCCGAATAAAATATTATTTCCACCAGCGTATGATAAACGTAGTTGATATTTGTCTCCAGGTCTGGCGTCTACGTCTGAAAGTCAGTGTTCTTTGCAGAATTTGAATGAGTCCAATGTCATTATTATGAGTTGTTCAGTTTACAAATAGAATCGATCATAACCCGCTTTTGATTGAGGGCTGAATTAAATGTGAGGAGCGAGTGGTAACATGTTACTCTATATATCGTTGAGTGCTTGTCCATCTCAGTGTCGCAAAGCGTTGATCTCCACTAGAGTGAAAGCAGAACGAATCAAAGCGAATAAACCACTGCTGACCTACTGCAATTCACTCCAACAGATATCTATTATTGCGCATTCAAAGCTAAATTTCCCGCTTGAACAAAAAATGATGGCAAAACATCGCGAACGAAAAATCGTTGACCTACCTAACTTCTAAAGGCATTTGACATTATATTAAAATAAACTAATTCAATGACTGTCAAGCGTCGCATTAGGTAAATAATGAATGTCGAGATAAAATTAAGTACCAATTGTATACAAATTACTGATCAACCACCCACAAATAATCATGTTTCGGAAAATAGCATGATGTTGAATGTTAATGACTTCATGGCCTCCTATGACAGAATTTTGTTAATGTAATTTAAAAGTCATGCTTCATGATTATTGCTTACCGATAAATTCCACAGTGAGCCACCAAGGGCCATGAGGGGCAGGGTGCAACCGCTGATGGTGTGATAATGAAGTAACAACCACTGCTTGAGGGAATGGAGAGGAGGGAGTCGCAACTGGTTGTAGTATAGAAATAGGAGGGCAAGCGCTGTGTCTATGGTAATGTTGGGCCATCACTGGGGCTCGTCAGTAGAGTTGCAATTGGGGCACCATGAAAGTGGGGATGCAGCTGCTGGCAGTATGATAATGCGGGCAACCACCACGGGTATGACTATGAGAGAACTGTTGCTGATGGTGGGGAATTGATAGCAGCAACAATTGGTAGGAAAATGGGGAATGCAACAAATATTGTTACGCTGAGGACAGCAGGATTGGTATGACAGTCTTGTTGAAGGGGGGTTGGGTTGGGCAGTAGTTCGACTGGAGTGTTTGTGCGGGGTGATGTTATTTAGTCTATCAAGTCAAGAACATATCATATTTCCCATGGCTGTCGCACATGACGTCATTCATGAAAGTTAATTACGATATTGAAGAACAAGCAGTCTTTGAGAAACCGTTTGGATGGCGAAGTCGTCACCATGAATAAGAAAATGATAGAAGCATCTGCTAGTTGTAACAACCTTCCCAATTGGCTCACCTTCTCCCAGCTATTGACGGAACACTGGTCAATGAAAAAAATTGGTACATTTCAATACATATTAGAACTATTCATTGATGATGTAACACACAGGAGGATCCCCCTTTCCTACGCACGTTATTCCTTTGCCCTGGGGTCAAAGTGTTAATATTTATCATTCAGCGGAAAAGTGGTGCTAGGATAATTCATGACACGTAGGATTGGCATATGAGGATGTTCATGTATTCCGACAGAGTGCGTGTGCCAGTAGGTCACCTGTTCCGTCTTTCTGATTCTCCCGAGGTTGAAGCTGGCGTACGTTTTGCAGGAAAGAACAGGCCTGATATATGGCAGCCAGGGAAGGATGTTAAATCCAGTTTAGTAGCTTGAAGAGCCGTGACGAAGGAACTACCTTGTCACTAAAAACTTCAGTTACAGTAGAGATTAAGGGATGTGATAATCAGTGTCTACAGTATAGAAGACGCTGTCAAAGTGTAGAATACTCAATATAAGAACAGCGTATGACAAAAGATTATTTGATTTAAACGTTTTGTAATTTAAAGAAGGGTCTTATAAAAATATAAGTGTAAATATTGTTGCTTTTGTTTTTCATGATTGTATATGTTGTTCTGAGTTATTTTGGAAAAAAGGGTTAGCAGCTGCGGAAATTGTCATTCTGACACGTTTATTAGAACCATTTATTGACAAATGAACCCTGCCCGGACAATAACGCTATCGCAAATTTTTCAAACCAGTTCTTTGAGATTTTTTTTTATAAATATTTAAAAAAAAATCACTTGTTTTTTCTTGTAGGAATCTTCCGCTGCGTACTGTGAAGCACATTAACAATATAACGAGACTCCCGCTGCGTTCACGAATGCCGTCACATTTGTAATGTTTTTGGCGTACGTGACAGTATCCTGCTTAGATAATAGAGTATAGGCCTATATCGTAGGATTATGTGTCATAAACGATGATGAGCCCCACTGAATAGTTACCACTTATTCCTTTCAAAGATAATAATCGGAGCGTAAAAAGCAAAGATCTATTCACATTAATTTGAAACATATAATTTGTAAGATCGTTGTAAGTTATGTGGAAACTTTACATCTCTGTTTGCGTTAACGAAATTGATTAACTTGACAAACGCTGATGAAACCTAAGTTTTTTTATATGATTGTTTTAGGCGAATGAAATTGATATCAAGCATATGGTTTACTACGAAGCAAAGCAAATGATATTGTATTCACAACGAATTGCCGAAATGGAAATGATCATCTCATTATCGTTAATGTCCCAATCGTCATAACTCAACCTGACTGTACTTAGTCACTGTCGAGTAGACACATTGAAGTCATCATCAAGTTATTTCTTAATAGAAAATACAACGGGTCTCTCCACTCACTGTCATATTCGACATGGAATCCAGAAAGAGTTTTGCGAGCGACAATTGAAGAGGAACTTATTCAGCAGTATTAACAGAAGCCGGAAAAACAAATTCGTTGGGTGATCAATTTTCTGTAAGAACGGAGCGTTTAATGGGCAAAAGTGAATTGGAGGCAGCTTTCCAAGTGTTGTTACGAATATTAGCTGAGACGTAATAGAATTCCCGCGATAAAAATTTAATTCTTAAAGCCCGATGTATCTCTTCAAGAAATTATTGAACCATATATCATCGCTTTTCTGGATTAATAAATTGTTCCCTTATCGTCAGGTCTCTGCGCTACCAACATAAATCCATTTTGAGTTTACGATCGTATATCAAATATTAATTCACTAGTGAATTTTTACATCGTAGGGAATATATTGGCTGTGAAATCTATGCATTTATGATTAGCCACCGCAAAAGTTCCCCTCAATATATAATCCTGAAATAAATTCAAATAATTTGTTTACACGAACATTTGGCCTTTCAATATCATCATATCATTGTGCAGTTTGGTGACGGCCGTCGGTGTAATGTGCTGATGACATTAGGAAGCATTTTGGTGCCGTAGTTGGAGGTTGATGGGGAAGGAGGGGAGGAAAAGGGGAAAGGGGCCACATAAAATTAATGAGATGCAGAATGCAGAATGGTTGATCGAAATAGTGATGATGAGTGTGGAGGCCAGGTCGAGAGCAGGGATCACATTGTGCAATGAGGGGCATGTTTATTATTCAAGTAATGAAGAGAATATATAAAGAGTCGTTAGCGAGAACCACTATTATGATGAAGTGTTGCCATAGCATTTTCTGAAATTGTCGTGCTGTGGAACCTAGGGAAAATAACGGAACCTGCCATGGAATGATAGACGTACTATGAAAGTAAATTAATCTAGCTGAACTCTTTACCACTATTTCACACTTGCTAAAGAGCTGTGAACCGCTTATCTTATGACGATCTTTAAAAAAGATCTTCCAGAGTATCGACCAACGTTGCCTATTATTTAATGAGGCCTTCCCCCTATTATTGTTTCATAAACACAAATATTTTATTTACAGTTGATCGATTTTGGGTGATTCCCTACAGCAATCGAGAAATTCCATATCTTACATAACAAACGTCGCAAGGTTGTCGGAACGTCGGTATCATTGATCAGTTGATGAGGACCCTTCCTGGTTTAATTAGTCACGTTCGGCTAATGGACATAAGCTCCTGTGAGCTTCGTCAACACGACTGATTAAATACCATTTACTGAACCAGCTGCAGTTGGTGGCAGATGCTTTGGCGTCGGCCCGTTTGATGTGAGTTAGTAGGATCCAGGGAAGTCGGATGGAGTAGCGTTTTTCCGCTGAATGTGCTTCAGAGATGTTCATGCAGTGTAAGATGGTGTGGCGCTGGGCCTCAGGAGGTGCATTAGTGGTATCGCGTGGCTTATAAACATTTTGTACCTCGCCAGCTGACAAGGTTGTGTTGAAACCACTTCGCAATGCATAGTCAATACAATCCTTATGACCGTTGTTTGATCAAATGACGATGATGTGAATTTAACAGTTGTATAATGAGTGATTCGTTGATATGCTAATTTATACATCGTCATTTATCTATACATGAAATAATCTGAAAAGCAGCAGAAGACACATGGTCTTAATGAACAAAAAGTTCGTGACTAGTCTGAGGACGATTGTTTATGCCAGACAGAAAAATAAACTAAAAATTTGTGGCGAGTAGTTGTTGCCTGAGTGGATTAGTAACACGGTAAAAAAAATGTCTTTGTAGGGGGTATACAGTAACAATTTTCCCCTGAAAGTTTCTGCCCACAAAAAAACTGATTGCTATTACAAAGTACGTATTCCCACACCTTAATTTCTACTTGCCTACGCACCAAAATTAACCTCGGAGTGAGATTGAAATTATTTATTTCCATATATGTGTTCATGCTGCTGTTACCTCCTGCATGTATGTACACACAAACATTCAAACCCCCGTACATTCTTGCTTAAGGGATGTCAAACCAAAACTTGAAACTAGACATACTAATTTCACTGATCGCACCTGACTTTCTTCAGCTAACAAATAATTTAAATTCGGTAAATGTCAAGGGATATTTTTCAACATGTAATCACCTGATCCTGTATTGAACACAATTAATTTAAAAATGACCAAGTAAGTTCGTTAGATTACCACGCAATCAGAATAGCAGGTGTCGGTTAGAAACGGAATTCCAAATTTCAAAGTACAGGAAATTACTTCCAAAATTGTATACAGACAATCGAAGTCGTATTTATTCCTACTTAGGCTCAAGCTAAACCAAATTATCTTATTTTATTTGAAAGGGACTGTGATAAATATACGATACCTCTGGATCGTATTCGTAATAATCTGAGCCTCTCCGTGGAATTGCCTGTCGTGTTTAATTCACTGTAGCTGTACGTTTGGCTGCGTTCTCAGTGTTATTCAATGCTACATTTACAGAGCTTATTCGTTGTCAATTCCAATCATACATCCCAACACAGGTGTTTGAACTTGATTAGTTTCTGTACTTATTAGATAATCGGACGTAAACCTCCTTAACAGAGGTATGAATATAATTAACCATAATTTATACTCATAACATTGGATTCATGTACATATTTTTTTATAAAATCAGTAGCAAAATAAGTCTCATATGTAATGAGGCCATCGATAAAGTTGTACCCAAAATGCAATGAGTATGAAGTATACAACAAGGTAAAGTTGCACTGTGGATGTAAGTTGGATTATATGAGGGAGACCTATCCGAACCAACTCACTTGTTTCTGGGATGTGGCAAGTCTTATGTGTAACCGGTTGCATTACTCGATACAATATTTGTACCTCGAAAATAATTCGTATTATAGAATCAAGAAACTCTTCGTAAAACACGACTTTTATTGTTTATTAAGATTATTTACATGAAAAATGATCCGTTTGAGAGGAGAGTTACTGAAATGTGAACATTAAAATCCGTAGAGTAAAGTGAAACCATCCATTATTGCAGCAAACGATCCTCAAACAGTTCGCTCCGGTACGTGTCTCCAGACTCGTGTTGCGGATATCCTGGAGACGTTGATTTGCAAACCGAGCTCTAGTAGTGAGTTTACAGTTGGCGGGGATGGTGTGGCACTCGCTGTAGCGCAAAATCGACTCTCAGTCTTCACTGAATAAAAAATGATTCATCAAGTATTTTTTTAACGATATCAACTGCACGAGAGTTTACGTCAGATCGAACGTGATTTAAAAAAAAAATGACTGAAAACTCATCAATAAAATAAATCAATAAAATATTATCACCAAACTCCCCCGTCGTAAATAAGTATGCATATGAAAAGAAATTGTCTAACAAAATCAATATTAAACAAAAATGCTATCTATCAATCATCGCACAGCTAGAAATTTCAACAATGCACACCCGTGCTGAGATGACGGTGCACATCTACAGTAATGACGTGCTGAGGAGTGTATTCTAGTATTGTAACCATTCCTGCACGTGCTGTTGATGTCAAAACCAGTCCTGCACGTGCTGTTGATCTTCGTTACCAGTCCTGCACGTGCTGTTGATCTTCGTAACCAGTCCTGCACGTGCTGTTGATCTTTGTAACCAGTCCTGCACGTAGGCTGTTGATCGCGCCGCTGTTTAATTCTAGCAACAACAAGCAAATAAAACGTGCCACTAACGGAGAGAACTATATTTTTAAAGGGATACCATCAAGTTAGTTTTGGAAAAAAAAAAAAAACGTGTTACCACACCATTATCAAATCACTATCACCTGTGGCCAAACCATTATCACATCACAATCAACTGTTACCACACCATTATCATTTCAGCAATCATTCTATCGAGCTCAGAGGGGACTCACGTGTTTGTTAATATATTATACTGACGAATGAATGCCGGCTGCTTCCTTCTCAGTAAATTCATGTTAATTTAATGTTCGAGCTATTTTCTGTCTGCTGAAATTATTTACACACACAAATATTAATTTATAAATATTTCATAGCTATTTTTTGTCCATCTCATATTAATTATCCAATATGTAAGCATTTGATCCGACTCAAATTCTTTTCGGATGAATTAATACGTATTAAAAAATTGTGGTTAATTCCAATTTGTGTGTTACTGATGATGCATTCGTTTGTTGATTGCTTGAATCAAACTCCCGTGGATTTCTTTCATAACAGATTCACGGTACATTAAACAGTGAACACTGGTAGCGTTCAGGGGAAAAATCCTAACATATGCTCTATTAAATTGCAAAACAAAAGGCAATTGCTAGATTTTCCACTCGAATGCATGCCAATCATGCGGCCGTACAGTGGCGGCCACGCTCTCCATACGGCCGCATAGTGACTGTCACGCTCTTCATACGGCCGCATAGTGGCGGTCATGCTCTTCATGCAGCAGCATAGTGGCGGTCATGCTCTTCATGCGGCAGCACATTGTCAGTCATGTTCTTCATGCGGCCGTACAGTGGCGGTCACACTCTTCATATTGCCGTACAGTGGCGGTCACGCTTTTCATGCGGCCGCATTGTGGCGGTCATGCTCTTCGTGCGGCAGCACATTGGCAGTCATGTTCTTCATTTTGCGCTGATGATCTTCGTGGGGCCGTACATTGACGATCATGATCTGCGCTATCGCCATGCCATATATTGGCGTTCACTCACTTTGTTAGGCTGAAAACGATGGTGATGCTCTTCATGGGCAATAGATTGATAGCCATACTTGGTGGGACCGCTTATTCGTGTCCATGCTTCTCGTGGGACCATATGTTGGTAGTCATGTTCTTCGTAGAACCGTGTATTAGAGAGCAGGCTCTTCGTGATGAGATATATTTTGTAAAAAGTGGACATACTCTTTGTGAATCTCTGGATTGTTGGTCATGCTCTTCGTGGGACAGTATACTGATGGTCATTCCCTTCGTGGGCCATATCATGAGGGTCTCTTGGCAGTCATGCTCTTTGTGATGCCTCATGATGTCGTGTATGCTCATCGTTGGGCTGAATATTTCCAGTGATGCTCTTCGTTACATGGTATTTTCGATCAGGCACCATTTTACGCCGACCGTTCAGTCACCATAAAACACCCGTATTGGTCTCCACTTGCAGCGCGGTGAAGCAGATAAGGGAGCTCTGCTCGCTCGGGAGAAACGGTCGTAACCACTGACAGTTCGAGGAAGAGTTTAGGCTTGGTTTTGCTGGGTGACTGAGCCAACTATTTTTTCGTCGTTAATCCCCAAATAGTGACTGTCAATTTACTCGTATCAATGCAATCATATTTTTAAAATACAAAATATTAATTCACAAAGCTAATGATTGACATTGTATTGTTCGTTTAGTCGCTAATCGTATGTCAAACAAATGCCTAAGCATTTTGAGTACTGAACAGTAAACTAAATGAACGAATCGAGCCGAAGAGTCTCAATTACTGACACATAATGTAAGTCAGATACTTTGGGGAAATGTCGTTGACTGAACAGACGGTACTCAAAATTCATTGGATCAATAAATTAGATATATGTATGAAACGACGGTAAAACCTTCAAGATGTTGGAGAACATGGTGGTAGGTTGAGTCTCGCCTCCATCAAAAGGGTGGTGAAAAAACGCCATAATGAAGGTCAGAACAGACTGTGAGTCAAGATCTTCGCAGCACGCGCATTTACTTTTATAAAACAATAGAGAAATATTTCGATTATACTACAGCCGAAAACAATAGGAGCATCTGTCGAGACTCCTTGCTGTGATTATTTAAGTGCATCTGGATTCATATTAAAACCCTCTTCACTGGCTTAAATAATTTCTTTCAAGAACGCGACCCGACGCTCATCTATGTCGGTAAAATCTTTCCTTCTTCCCCATGGTAGAGATGCAAATTTGTCATCAAAGCCTTCACCGTGACATTAGGCAGGTACTCCCTGACGCTTTGTTTATTACCAATAGTGACGCTTAACTGTCGTCCATAATCAGTTTACTCAGATCAGTAAAGCTCATTTTATGACGGATTTAATTGATTTCAATTCGGGAACTGACTTGCAAAAGTACATCAGTCTGTCTTCAGTGAATCATTGCCAGCTGAAACTTTCTCAAAAGGTGCGAGAAACATCATCCAAAATTTAAATATTCATAATTTAGAAGAATCCTATTGTTGTACACCGTCACTGCAATTACACAATCAGTACGTCGACCAATTAGTTTATAAAGTGGTCACGGTATATTTTGCATAAATGTGATTCATTACTAATGCCTTTTTAGTGACTCGTGTTAAGGAAGTGCCCGCGTCACTGTCCAGGTCCGTTTGTTGATTAAACTCTTCTTCCGTCAATTTCTGAGTGAATTTTTGCGCACAGTGCTTGTAAACTTTCTCCAAAATAAAAATTTAATATATAAATATTCATAGAAGAACTGATCATAACATGATTTTTAATTTGAATACTCCATTTGAAGTTTCTAGATTACCTGAATGTGTTGCAATTGCCAATCTTTGATTATACGACATGGAGTTTAGTGACAATTACTAATTTCCTCTGTAACTTTTGAGACACAAAGTGTTACCGCAAATTCAATCAGCAAATATCCCAGCCTGTTCTTTGTAAGTCAGGTCTTCTGTTCAAATTCATGCAGATCTGAGAGCTGTTGCAAGTATTTTCCGTTTCATGGTCCCCCGGTCGTACCGTAAAATGGCAAGAAATAAAAACAAACTTTCGTTATACGTGTTCAGTGTCTCATAAATATCATGATCGTTTTCATTTCAGTTATATGTACTTGTAAACGCAAGATTAAATGACCGATGGAGCAAGAAATTATAAATGGGCCTGTAGCCCACCTCGTGTCAACCACCCCTTCCCCATTCGTTTGCAGTTATTTGGCCGAATAATTTTGTTCAAGTTATGGAAAAACTCGTAATATACCATGGCAAGCGATTGTCATTCCCAATTCAAATTGTCAATCATAGTATTTTAAATAGAATGGTTGCAATAGGAAACTCCATTCTGTCACAGGATCAATCCAAAAGTTTGACTGAATGTAATTGAAAAGTGTCTTTGACATGGCTGACATAGATTACCGACGCTGTCACTAATATCTTCCATGGTGTCACCGTTTAACAAATTATTGACATACAGTGTATAAAGTTGGGCGATCCTTGCCAGGATATCGTAGTCCAATGCTCAAAGTGGAGCCGCAATATCTTCGAATAACAATCGGATGACCGTAGTCCCTGATGATCTACTACATATAACTACTGTTCCCATCAAACAGAGTGCACCCTGGCACCGGTTCATGATACTTTCTGCCAATAAACAGAATGAGTCTGCGTAGAAGAATGCGTCACGTGAACTTTGGGGTTCGTTTGCCGTACGTTTTATAAGGGGATGAATAAATTAATATGTGTTCAGATCTAGATATTTGTTAAATGTTACTGGTAAGATTTTTGAGCAATATAGAAGCAGCTCTCCTATTAAAAAGAGATTGCAGCACAAAAACATCATATACTGTTCTACCCCCCCCCCTTGCATTTTCTACCAGATGTTGATTGTTTCAGGTCCACATGTATAACAAACATTTCAAATGTCATTTATTTTCATGACTATGATTTCATGCTAGACATCTCGATTGCAGATTATCAATAAAAAATCAGCTGTTTGTTTCTGATAGATAAGGAATTGAATACTAGTCATTTTCGTCCTATCATTTCAGATTGCATAACTCATTTTTTTGAACAGACGTGCAAGTTAACCTTATTAATGAATATGAAACTTTATATTCTGCAACAGTGAAAAGATTCTCTAAAAGGTTTTGTCCCAGAAATGGGACAAGTTTTCCTAAAATATCATTTCAGACACAATGCATTTTTTACAATGAATATCTGTTCGTTTTGACTCATCATCCATTTAATTAACCTATATAATCGTTGGTTTAAGACATATGGAGGCGCTGTCATACATCAACAATAAGGACAACTTATCCGTTTATATTGAACCGGCATCAAAATTAACTAATTCCTTGTCAATGTAGTTAAACAAGCGAGTTTCCTTGTTCATTAGCCATATACCACATATTAAATTACACATGGCTTCTGTTTACGCACCTCTCGCAGTTATCTTTCGATCTCGCGATGATAGTCTTGCTTTGTATATTCATTCAGACCGCGGAAGCGGCTTTGTGCTCAAATTACTTCTCAAGTTATATGAAATTCAGCAATTATCAGCGCAATTGTTTTATGATTAAATTAATTTTAGCACAAATAGCAAAGAACCATCGCGGACAGCTGACAAGGTTTCATTATTTGCTGACCGTCGACGAATGCACAGCGCGTCGACCCAGGTACTCTGACTGCCTTTGCTTATTTGGTGAACGGTGTGGAAGGATGCACAAATCATCATTCATAATATAAGCATAAACATCACCTCAGAAAGTATATTATGCTTACACTCAATTTGTACAATATTTCGATGTTTAAAATGAGGTCATGCTTCTTGGAAAGTAATAAAGAAATATTATTGTAGATTTCTACGTGACGACTTCAATAAAAAATCGATGTTCCGCTGAAATAAAATGACAATAATACTTATTGCATTGCAACACTGATTTTACTGTTTCCACTATTGACCGCATCCACGTCCGAAAAATACTCCAGGAATGATCATGATATATATATATATTAAAAACGGGTACTCCTAAACAGAGGAGTGTCTATTCAAAATTCGGTATCCAATTTTCTCGAATAACATATGCCTAATACCTGCAGAGGATCATTCACAAACATATTATGAAATAATACCCCATGAAGCGAGATAACCATAATCGCAAGCATATTGCCTTTGATTTCAAAATTTCCAATCAATTGCTGTAATAAAGCTGAATTGAGAACAGCTACAGTTAACTTACACACTCCCCAGGCAACTAGAATCATACACTGTAGCCAGGAAATGTGTAACTTCGTTGTTCATATTATTGTAGCAGAAGAAAGAGATTCGGTCTGTGGTTCTAGACGAAAAAATGCCTCCCTGGCTTACCACTCAATGGGACCTCAAAACAGTGAGGCGATTATGAATAAAACATGATTAGTCAAAAACCGGTTGGAACATGAATAGAGCCTTGACCATTTCAGGCTACTACTTTATAAGTAAGATAGTGCCTCTATTATCCTCACATGAGTTTGTCTTCTCTGTAATGCGAATAGTATTTGTTCATCCACTCTCCTACAAGAGTATTGTGCTTTGTTCGTATATTTCGTATGAATAGTATTTGTACGTCTACTCTCGTATGAATAGTATTTGTACGTGTACTGTCGTCTGCGTATCAAATTAGTTCATCTCCTACATTCTTTTCAGGAGGAGTAGCTAAGCTCTTTTTTGATAGCTTGCGGTAGCAATTTGTAATACGGAGTATTTTCAGAGACGCTCTAAATATTTCTCGTTCAACCACCATGCAGCCAACAGGGGCAGTGAGGATATATTCTGATGACTAAGTGAGAAAACGTCAGCACTGTGAGCTCTCGCATTACATTCTCTGTCGAAACATCTCTGTTTGAAGAATGGTGATAAAATTATCAAGAAATTAGACTTTGAGCCATGAGTGGAATTCATCACGTAAATTAATAGCTAACCGTCGTCAAATACTTGTGCGAACATTATTTGTGTGCGATTATGGTTATGTTGCAAATTATATACATACTAAAGAAGTTTCCGCTCTCAGAGTTATTGGTAATTGCCTAATACAATAATAAACACTAGAGCAGAAGAGAATGTTTTACGAAGTTCAGTTCTGGAACTGAGAATATCTATAAGTTTAAACACATATTTAAAAAACACAAAAATATTACAATACACAGATGATACTAACCACTTTCGTCGTCAGCGTGACCTGCATTGCAGACTATTGCTACCAAGATATACCTAACATGAACAGATAACGAAGGCTAGGGAGTAAATTTACCTCCATGTCCCTCCAATTAATGGGCATTGTAGGATGACACTCACTACTCTAATGTTCTCGTGTCACGACAGATAAAAGAGTTACGTTACACTTCTGGTTTCAGGAATAACAAGTATAATAAGTCAGGTCATCAGACAGTTACCTAATGTCGACAATTCACTTTTTAAACATTTAGACATTTATTGAGAGCGGAAAAACTCCAATATCAGGTTATATATTGAGCTTACTTACATAATTATTTGCCAATGTAAAACAATGTTTGAAACAATCTGCATAGTTATCATGTTCTAATGAATCAGAAAAAAAAATACTTTTATTGAGCTATTAAAGATGAGCGCAATAACTGAACTGGTTTCTACATGAACGAGGAAACAGAAAATTTAAGTGTATGAAAAGGAAAAAATACAAGTACTTGACACTTTGGAATTCACAAAAAGATCTTCCACGACCGAGTTGGAATAATCACCTATGAGTGCATCCTTTGCCTATGCCATGCAGAAGAAAGACTTGGCAATTCGTGATTAGCGAGTGCAAACTTTTAACTGAAGACTTTGTCACAAACTATACAGGTTGAACTAAATAGTACGCATGTGACTGTTAATGTCAATCAATATGAGAAACGAAGCAATTCTATGTTTTCATTCTGTTTCAGGATTTTGTTCTCATTGGCGCTAGACGATTGCAGAACAATACGTACTACATGATCTATGAATCATCATTCGAATGACTCGTTAGGATCAGTCGTGTTTCTATGACGTTTGAAATGATATATATTAAATATCAAGAGTTAAGTTATGAAAAAGTACATTCATGTAATTATAAGTGTTGGCTTCAAAAATCCTCAACATAAATCCACATATTTATTAATTTTTCCAATGAACAACACTTTTCTGCCCTGAAAGGCCTTGTCTTTTATCTTTATCCTCCCGTAAAAATAGAATGAAATGCGTCATGAACGTGGACGCCTTTGCTGTTCATAGCAAGGCAATGATCAGTCAGAGCAGGGAGGAGAGGGAGGATGGCAGGTAAAGGTGATGAGAGACTTGAAAGCAAGAGAATTAGATCGAAAACGTAAGCGTTTTTTAGTCTTTGTCATGAAGCTAGTGACTCACCCTCCGACCACCCGAGATGGAATTCCTAATTCATATTCGGAAATATTGAGCAGAATCCCCTAAGGCCATCCCAGGGTAATGGAGATTGGTCGCCTGAACTCATTTGTTTGTTTGTAATCACTTCTCATCGCCAACAATTGCGTGGCGTTGCCTGTAATAAACAATAATCGACAGTAATTTAAATTGCCTGTAATTGAATGTGCTTGTCTGTTATCGTCATTTATCGACCGTTCACATGCAATTGCCTCTAAGCGCATGGAATCGTCTATAACCGCCTGTAATGGTGTTGGGGGGATGACGAGACTGTTTTACGAGGCATTTTGTCCAGCGGCCCGGTTCTGGTGACCTGTAAATTAGGTGATTACCCGCCGTGACGGGCCTGAGCGCGGTAAGTGGATTACAAGGTTTACAACCCACTCTTATTGGGGATGAGATGTGGAGGAGCAAAAATTGTGTCAAATGAGCGTTTCTCTGTTGTCTTTATAACTCCATCACAAGGATAATAACATTAGACAAGTAATAGAAGAAATTTTATGGATCTCTGTCTGAAATACTTTCTTTATATATTTTTCCCGTGCACTACCCTATGTTGAAACCACTATTGAGGCAGGCAGCTTCCAAATTGTTACACTTTCTGGCATACTTCAATTGAGGATACAAAAATGACGGGATAATATTGTTATGTACGAGCTCCTCATCATCCTACTTCTAACATGAATCTTATTATGACGTTCTCTCTCATAGTCAAAAACTGTCGTCGACGTCAAAAAGAGAAAGAAGTTAAAAAAACTTCCACAACAGACATTGAGAAAGGTTTTAAGCCACCATCAAGAAGCTAAGCAATAGCCGTCGATTCCTGGTAGGAGGCGTTCTAAAACAGTCCACTCAGCATATGAATGTTTTCATCCTGGTATTCAACTTGCACAAATTGCCCCGGTAACAAGTTGTCATGCACCTCCCAGTTGCGAATGATCCCTCTTTGTTAACTTCCTCCAATATCTATCCATTGAGGAGGACACTCATTCTGCTTGCAGCGACATTTCTCGAGCATCTAATTATTTACTTTTACCCACGTTTGTTCGAAGCTTCCTTCTCTCACATACTCTACCAAACTCTGACAATAGCTCACTCAGCTTCTCCTCTGAATCCCCCACTTGTGCTTGTGTCTGTCTCAATTGCTTAATCCGCTCATTCGTTTCCAACGGCTACGAGCCACAACCCAAAACACTCGCGTTATAACTCCCTCACCACACTATCTATGAAGAGATTGAATAGCCAATGGAAAATTACCCAGTCATATCTCAGTCCTACTTTCACTGTGAACCAACCACTCACAACGCTCACCATTATGAAACATGCTCTGCTGGCAATATAAAAATTCTGAACTGCTATCAACAATTTTTTCCTCCCTTCATACATGCGCATCACCATCCTCAGCACTTCCCTGTCAACCCTGTCGTAGGCCTTTTCCAAACCCATGAATTCACAGAACATATCATTTCCATCTGCAAAGAACGTCTCACAGACTAGTCTTCAAGCAAAAATCTGATTGGCCTACCCCCCACCACTCATAAAGCCACTCTGTTCCTCTGCAATTGCGCCATCCATACAATCTCTAATCCTATTGATCAGCACTCTGGCCCGGACAACTTGCTGACCGTACATAGTGGACTGATACCTCTTTAGTTTC
Source organism: Gammarus roeselii (assembly GCA_016164225.1). Taxonomy (NCBI): domain Eukaryota; kingdom Metazoa; phylum Arthropoda; class Malacostraca; order Amphipoda; family Gammaridae; genus Gammarus; species Gammarus roeselii. The sequence continues at coordinate 17,867 of SDVV010001690.1, forward strand.
AACATTCATGTTCCTCTTCTTTGCATCAGAACAATGCAAACACTGCGCCCCTTACAGCCTCACAGCCATTTGACAATCGTTACTCCACTCCTTTTCAGGCACTTGGTCGCCACGTCATTTAAACTGTGGACTTTCCTTGCTTTCATCACCTCTACCGCCTCATGCACCTCTTCCCATTTAATGGCCGCTACAATTATCTCTCCCAAAATCGGTTTATGTGGACCACCACCAACAACATTTATGCCAGCCTCTCTCTCACCCCCGATTTACAACAACTCATCAAATTCTCAGCCCACTTTTTCCGTACGTCACCACTTCCCAACAACAACTGGCCGTTTTTATCTTCCACTGCCTCCACTTTTCCGTTCTCCCCCTTTCTCATCCGCTTCACCTCTTTCCAGAACATCGTTTTGTTCTTCTCAAAATTCAGGCACAATCGTCAGCCCCACCTGGCATCAGCGTCTTCTTTAACTCGCCTCACCACCCGCTTCACTTCTTTCCTCTTCTTTTTATAGATGCCACAGGTCACCACCGATCTCGCTTGCAACTACTCCTCAATTTTTTTTCTGCACCACCGCCAGTTTGACCTCCTCATTCCACCACTCGCAGATCCTCCTTCTGCCCTCGCCCACACGACCCGCACCACACACATTTTTGCACATCTCAACATCGCATCTCGGAACGTCTCAGATTATTTCTTCACACCTCGTGGGACATGCAATTTCATGTTGTCATAATGCTCCTTAGCTCTTCCTTCTACATTTGCTTTGCTCATCGTAACTACCTTCCTTTTTCCTCCCACTCTTCTGTTCTGTTCACTTAAACCTCTGTTCCACTCCTAAATGGCCGAACCCTCTTCCACCCTCCCCTCTCAACACCAGCACACCCAACATACACTCCACCACTCTCACTGAAATAAGCACAAAATCCCTCCGTGCGCTCTCTACCACTGCATCTTGGGTCATCCTTACCCATGTGTACTTGTGGATATCCCGCTTCTGAAACATGCGGTTTCCGACCACAGCTTCTGCTTCACGCACATACCAATCAAATTTCTCCACTCCCATTTCTACCAAGAACGCCATACCTCCCTATCACGTTCTCCACCACTACATCCCCTGCTGTCGCAGTGAGGTTGCATAGAAATACCACATTGAATTGACCGGCAAAACTTTCCATACACTCACTCATGTCAATCAAAAAAGGCTTCCTCTCCTCCCCACTTCTCTCACCACCAGGTCTGTACGAGCCATTATATCAAAATTCCTGCTCACAACATCTCACCAATTTATCTCCTTTTTGCTTCATTCGTACTACAACCACGCACCGTCAGACCCTAGCTGTATGGCTCGAAAAAGCGTAAGCCCCTACTCCCTCCGCTAGTCTTGCCGTCTTTTAGGGAGGATTTAACTGAGAAAGAGATTCCTAGCCCCTCGCTCGGCCCCTATTAGTCGCCTACTACGACAAGCAGGGATTGCGGCAGCCCGACTCTAGCTCCCCCGGCTGCAGCGTTTCCTGTTTAGTTTCATTTTACGACACGCAGAGGTTACTGTATCACGATTTTAACTCCCCGGCAACAGGAGAACTTTCCGGCTACCAATATCGATGAGCGCCATGATGTAGCCAAAAACAGTTATTCAAATAAGCCAATTTGTGAAAAGTACATTTGGAGAATGACATCTGATGAAGCATAATGAATCAACAAACTCATGTTTTTTTTTTGTTTTGATATATTGAACATAGTGATACAGGAAAAAAAAAGCTATTTTAAGAATGGTTTGGTGATACTTATTCATGAAGTTGAAACTTTTTGACGTCACTCACCTGTTGGAAGCTTCAAATACAAGAGGTTATGTCACAAACCCTGTTTATCCAATGGTCCTGGAATTTCTACTGTATCACTAGGTTGCATATTTTTACAAGAAATAGTTGAACGACAGAAATGCGCTTCATTTATTTTTGTATTTTCCTGCAGTCTTCAATTTATTCGAAGACTGTGAAAAAAAAATTAAACTAGCAGGCCTGGTTTATCTTCACTTAATGAAATAATATTAATGATGTCCGACCACCCTCGAAAGGATACGACTAAAAATCGTCTAACCTAAATAACACAAACCTAGAGGAACGTCAACATTTCAGCCTCCCCCTTGTTTATCGCCAAATCAATCAGAATCAACTATATATATTGGATCATCTTAATCAAGCTCAACATATTTAGTCTCAATTTTTCCAAGTTCAATCATACATAACGTAAACTGTTTTAGATTGACTCCTATACAGCGTCAACTTTTTAAAGCTCAATCTTATATAACGTCAATTATTTTATAGCTCCATCATATATAACGTCCACGTTAAATAACATCAACCTAAAAATAACTCAATTTTTTTAGTTCCATCCTATATAACGTCCATCATAAATGGCACCAACCTAAAAGAACGTCAACTTTTTGTACGCTTTCGTCAGGCAATTGCACCGTCTGTAATCGTGTGTGGCAACATAGCTTCTGGTGCCCATCCATTTCACTCACCGCAGGCATCACACTAACCTAACCTTACTTAACCTAACCTAAGCTAACCTAACCCTACCTAACCTAACCTAGTCCAACATGCTTAGCTAGCAAGCATAAACAAAAGTCTGCTGTGAGTAAAATGGATGGGCACCAGAGGCAATGGAACAGGCTAAAATTTACGTCCATTTAGGTTGGTGTTGTTCAAAGTGGACGTTATGTAGGATGGAGCTTAGAAAAATTCACGTTCTTTTAGGTTAGTGTTATTTGAGGTGAACGTTATAGGATGGAGTTAAAAAAATGGACGTTATACAGGATTGAACTTTAAAAAGTTCACGTTATATAGGATTGAGCCCAAAAAAATAGACGTTGTTTGGATGGATGTAAGAAATTTTGATGCAAAATGAATTGAGATTGTATAATTTGATGCAGTACCCGATTGATTAGGAGAAAATTGACGTTAAATAGGATTGACGTTATTATTTTAGACGCTACTCGGAGTTGGTCTTAATTAGCTTGATCTTAATATGTTGATCTTCTTTAGCTTTCCCCTTGAGAGGCCCTTCATCCAATCAGTAAATGGAAAGAATGGCATGTTAATGTCGGAAGCTAAAATCAGAAGATCTATGTACGAAAAACATGATTTCAGATGTGTTTAAATGCAGCTGGTACATGTTCGTTATACATGTAATGCAATCCCTTTTGTTGAAGTCTGTCTTAAAGCAACGTTCACCAGCACAAGCCGCTTCATCGTTCACTCCACGGCCGCGCTGATGAGTTGTGGCACTTTAATGCATCTCAGGTCACCTTTCCCTTCGTGCCCTGCACAACTCGAGCTTGCAGAATAGTGTTGACCGCACCAAATGAAGCTATTGAACTCTGCTGATATCTTTTAGAGTAAAAAAATACTCGGCATGTGGAATTAATAATGCTCACGGTAATACAATGACCACCATTGTATTTATTAATGTTGCTAGCAAAAAAAATCATTTTTTGCAAGACAATGGTGTTTTTTTCACATTAAATTCAATGTCTGCCAGAATACAGCAGGTGTAGATATATTCTAATTAATTCAATACCTATTTTACGTGTTGATATGATTGTCTAGATACTGCTAGCGATTGAGTATATGAAAATTTATCATTGATACCTCGAAGGTGGTAATTATGGTTGGTTACAAGATTTATATTCTCGTTTGAAATCATTTTCTTGAATTAAGATTTCAAATTTCAAAAATGTGGGTTAGGAGTAAAAATTAGTTGAGTTAAGGACGTTGAGTTGTTCAATAAAACTCTCCCAGAGATCACTACACAATGTAAGTTTTGTTGAAGCAAGCAATGGATGCACAAAATATTCCTGCTTATATTTTTATCCAGGCACTACTAAAGGGCACAACGGGGTAGTGGTCGAAGTGCACAGTAATTATTATTGTTATTTACTACTTTCCATTTAACCATTCAACTGTGCTTATGAAAACTTATCTGGAACTTATCAGGAAGGTAACATTAATGTGTGTGAATTGCGGCATTATTGTCGTTTAATTTATTTGAACAAAAATGTAATGTCAGGAAAAAAATATGTTATGTTGTCTACCCATTTCATTATATAATAGACAATATCCAGTTAAAAATTTTGCTATCTCGGTTAATAATCATATTGTATGAATATTACTCCCCAGTTCCATCAATAAGAGTCAGTGCAGCACCACAAAGCCAGTAATCCCGACAGCAGAGCATTTTCCAGTTTGCGAGGCAGGAACAATTGTTACAGCTCCCACGCAGCGTCTTGCAGAAAATGTTCCGAGCAGCCTTAACTTGCTTGCTTTGAAGCACAAGTCAAATGGCAGAACACAAGTGGCCCCTTTGTTCAAAGAGCTGAGAAATATATTCCTCACCTTCTTAAAATATGGGAGTTCATTTTCTTTTGAATAAATCATCATCTCATATCATAAAATGTATCGTTGTTGTGCTTCTCTTGAGTTATATAATACATGGACGGGCATGAATAATGGTTAACTATTCTAGAATCGAAAGTGGAGGAATGATTTTCTTGCTGATCTGAGTCGCCCTCATGGTCGTGTTGACGATCATCCGTCGATGCGACAGGCCGCACACATCCCTTTTTTCGTTGCAATCAGATCATGGGTACGCTCTGAACTACAAAAATTTAGTGAGAGTCGCACGTAGGTTTAGCCAGGATTTGAACACTCGGTTGCACCACCGAGACCAGAGGGGTAGCTTGGAACTCTCTTTATAGTGGGTTTCGAAATCATTCATTTATTAAGAGTCTAGACACAAGTTTACAATTTGTTTGGAAGTCACAATCGTCTTAAATTGCGTAGAAAAAGATTTTTTATTTTATGTTGTTTATATATTTACGTTCCTCTCCGAGATCCCTATAGACGGGAGACAAGAGACAAAACCAATTTGAATTCCATTTTAAACAAAAAATATTGTCCCTGCTTTCTCGCATCACATGTTTTCAAGTTCCAATAGAAACAACACTCCAATGTCACGATAAGAAAAAAGGCAATAATGAATGAAAATTGTTGAAATATCCTTTACCATTTGGTTGCAGACAATTTCTGAAGAAATGCAATAGTTAAGTAAGGGGTTTTCGTACAATAGAATTTGTGACCACATTCAGTGAGGACTGAATGCACGTTTACGGGTCTTTTGGGGCCCAACACGTCAACCGCGTCCATTTCTGGCGGTCCTGAGATAAAAGCCGGCAGACAATGCAATTTAGCGGAATACTACTACATATCAGAAAAATGATCCCTAGACATTTACAAACATTTCCTACTGCCACTTTCAAACCTGCAATAGAGGAAGGTGCCTATGATATTGATGATTTGTGGATATCATTCTGTAACGAATTGTGATTGGAGACAATCTGTGATTTGCATAGCTGCAGGCCCCTCAAAAGCAAAACAACATCATCCGGAAAAATTCACTCATATATGAAAATGTTCGATACTGGAAACCCCGACTTGCATGCAGCAAAAAACAACATATTTAAATTTACGGGATTATGCTCCGACTGATCAGTTACATGCAGGACAGAAAACAATGTGTGAGAATGACAATCATATTCTCAATGTATAACTGTGATGATAGGCATCCTGTAGTATTCTATCGTAGATCATCTTATAATTTCATTATTTATAAATGATTTATCTAACGTCTCATGGAAGTTGGCAACTATTTTATGCTCTGCTGGCACTACATCATCTTATTTTCTATCATTATTACAGCCCTTTAACGTTAGCAGATGAAGAGCTAGCTAAAAAGGCAACCGAATACGTGCTAACACTCTGTCTCCAAACGTAAATAAAAACGTTATAGTTCTCTCCATTAAAGGATCTCATGATGTGGATGTTATACTTTATATTTCAGTTAGTCTAGTGAGACAAATATCTGAGTGTGACTAAGGTGAGGACGGCTCTCTTTTGGGCAACATTTTGACCTGGTCTCTGCAAAACTCAAAACCAACAGCGATATTTCATTATTTTTCTATCCGTCATCTGGGAAAAAAAAGTGTTTGATTGGTCCGAAATGCAGTTTTATTTACTCCTACCTTATTTACTCTAGTATTCAATGAGGAAACATTTATTGTGGTTTGGATGCATTTTTAAGGTTTCAAAATAATATTGTTTGGCTTATTATTCCCACAGGATAGTGTTATTTGGATCCCAGCAATTCACATAAAACAATACTTTTTAAAATAACTTGTCTTACAAACATTCATCAACAATGCTCAAACAGCATTCTCATTCCCACGAAACGATGACTCCAGTCGTAATATGAGTGGTTCAGTCCTTAATATCAGAGGATTATCATTAACCCAACGATCATTGGCATTCTCTCTTCCTACAGTGTGGAGTCCCAACATTCGGGACATGACTCGTCCATGCTGAATTTGACGGCTGCTCTGAAGCTGTATCCTAGACTACCTTGAATTGTGATATGGTGTTGAACTGAATACAGTTGAACAATACAACATTTGATGTTTTACCAAACATGGTGCCTTGTATTGTAATCTGAGGTTACGTTGTTACACGTGTAACGTAAAGATGTGTGATTCTCTGAATGTCTGCATACATATGATTAGCGTGCGGTCAATTGTTCATGGTTTATGTTTTAGTTTAGGTGTACGATTATTTTCAATGTTGTGTGAAAAGCCCCTATGTGCTAAAATATAGTCTTCAATCTCTCTTATATCAACAGCATTCTTTTTGTGAACTATGTTTTCAATAAAATTATTTAAATATCTTTCTCATATAGGCCAGGGTAGCCCTCCAGCCGCTAATGATGTGTTTCCTAATGTAAATTGTAATGCACTGTTTATTTTTCTTCATCAATCTGTTCTAGCACGTACTGCAGTGAATAGGTGTTTAGGACCCATAGATTTTTTATTTGATGGTAAAATGTCAGACTGACGGCATGTCTATCCATCTTCTTCCCACTGCGGGCGATGTCGTAATTATGGAGAGTGGGTGTCAATACACGGGCGATAGAGCGATTCCATTAGTCTACATTTT
>SDVV010001691.1:0-24915 GCA_016164225.1 Gammarus roeselii
TGGACAAGAGAACTATTATTGAGGGCTAATTGGCAGCTATTAGTAGCTGGATAAGAGAACTATTATTGAGGGCTAATTGGCAGCTATTAGTAGCTGGATAAGAGAACTATTATTGAGGGCTAATTGGCAGCTATTAGTAGCTGGACAAAAGAACTATTATTGAGGGCTAATTGGCAGCTATTAGTAGCTGGACAAAAGAACTATTATTGAGGGCTAATTGGCAGCTATTAGTAGCTGGTTAAGTTAGAGAACTATTATTGAGGGCTAATTGGCAGCTATTAGTAGCTGGATAAGAGAACTATTATTGAGGACTAATTGGCAGCTATTAGTAGCTGGATAAGAGAACTATTATTGAGGACTAATTGGCAGCTATTAGTAGCTGGACAAGAGAACTATTTTTGAGGGATAATTGGCAGCTACTAGTAGCTGGTTAAGTTAGAGAACTATTATTGAGGGCTAATTGGCAGCTATTAGTAGCTGGATAAGAGAACAATTATTGATAACTCACCAGAATGTCTATTGCAAGCAACATAGCTATGTACATGTTGGATGGGACTGTTGCTATAAATAATTGGGAGCAGAATTGGATAATAGGAGGATAAGATTTGTTCGCAAGTAATTAGGAGCACAAGGGAATAATTACGCGAGGGTTCAGATACAGATACCAGGCCGAATCTCCAAGAAAGAGCGGTGGCTGACAGCAAGGCGCACCTCACGCTTCTCTCATTCACTCACACAACTTAGCCCCCCCCCCTAGGTATCTGTCAGGTTCACGGGTTGACACCCTTATTTCCCTTCAGACTCTCCTCTTCTTCACCATTCACTATCTCGACTTTTCTCCCCTTTCCTGATTTGCTTAACTTTTATTTACCACATTTACATTTTCAGTTTAGTTCATATTTCCTTAAACTTGTCTCGTACTCCTTCTTAACAACTCTCCTAATAGTCTTGGCACACAAACACACCTACACAGGCACGCACGCTCAAGCATACATGTACCGGTTCTAACTATTCTCCTTTCGGGTGGCAAATAACAGTCAAGTTGCGCTCTTTCTTTCATGCAACCTTTTTCTACGACTATTCCATCTTCTTCTTTCCATTTTTGCTGTTCTCATGCGTTAAATTTTCTGCACCTAGGGTAGATCTCATGCATGGGATCCCCATTTTTTTATCTCTTCTTCATCTTCCCCATCAGCAGGTGTTGGAGCGCTTAGCCCGCACCTTAGGGACTACTGCAGATCCCTGGGGCTCTGAAGCAGGGACGGTAGTGTGTTATTCCTCCTTACTGCCATCCGGAGTGTGCTGGGACCATATGGCAACGGCATCTTAGGAGTTCCTGTACCTCTTGTGACACTCGTACATACCATAGACGTTCGCTGCGTGAAGGACTTTGTGCAAAGAAGTAGAAAAACAAAGACCAACTTGATGCAGCACTGTTTGCGGTTTGACATTCTGCGCCAGAAGGACGATAGCCTCGCCACTCTAATCTAATCACACAACTTAGCCTATTTGCGCTAAAGGGTCCGGCCGGGAGACCTCGCAACACACCTTCCGGGTCATGAGTGAGATCCGAGGTCATTGTCGGCAGCAGGTCCCTACAGTGTGACTGGTTTACCCCTTCCGCATCATTATGACCGCCCCCCATCTTCCCGCCTACGACTATCTCGTCTCTCAGCAAAAGGCCAAGGGCAGGAATGCACATCAGGACAGCGTCAAAAATCATCCATTCACAATCAGTCTCCACTCACGCCTATTCATCGTACGCTCTCTCGCTACCTACTCCACTACATCTCCAACTCTCGCATTAAAGTCGCCCAGTACAACCATATTGAATTGACCTCTAAACCTTTCTACGCCTACGGTGGAAGGTTACCTCCTTCCACTCTGACGCTACTAGCCAATCGATCACTCAATATCAACACCACACAACCCAACCTGCGTCCACGCCCGGCTTTCTTCCACTTACCACATCAAATTCACATTCGCCCTTACTTTTCAACTTCGTCTCACTCCGCGCCAACACATCCACCGCCAAGTGAGATGAAGTTAAGATTTAAGGGGACGAATGCGAGTTGGTGTGGTAAGTGGAAGGAAGTTGGGGTGAGCGACCGGTTGGTGAATAACGTTACCCGGTTAATGGTCAAGTTAGATAGAGAAAGATGGGCGTGTGTGAGTACTTTTTGGACAGGTAACAAGAGGAGCGGGGAGGAGAGAGAACATTTTTGGATTAGCCTGAGGCAGTGTACGGAGATTTTTTTTGGTCAGTATTGTGGTTGTACTGGTGGACTTATAATGTATAATGACTGGAAAGAGCTGGTATCGGAAAAAAGTCAAGACAGAGATGCTTCCTTTTGTTCAAAGAGGAAATGTTACTTTGTTAGGGAGAGCTATCAAACGTTTTGAGTAGTATCCAGCTACTGTTGAACAACAAACCATTTTTTTAAACAGCACGTTCAGTGACAGTTAGTGTTGGCCATTTGACAAGAGCAGTTATTGCAGGAAATTTGATCGACATTAAATTGTTATTATTGGTGAACGACGGGAGTGCAATTGTTTGAGAGATAGCATAAAGAACTTGCAACAAGAGGATATACCTCAATGACGGCATTTGTCAGCTCCACTGCCGCGTTAAATCATTGATTTCTAATTCGTTGTCTGGCGTGCCAATGACATTACTGTGTTTTGCTGGTTACTCGTGGTCATCCAAATATAATCACTCTAGTCACGCTGATCTAATTTAGTAACCCTCGTCACTAATCAATATAGTAACCCTAGTCACTCTGATCTAATTTGGTAACCCTCGCCACTAATCAATATAGTAACCCTAGTCACTCTAATCTTATTTCTAACCGGTTTTTCTGCCCCCGCAGACGAGGTGGCCATCATAGAAGCGTACAAGAACGCTCCTCGCACGCTGGATGACTTCTTGAGCCACGCCGTGTTCGCTGAAGCCTTCATGGACCCAGAGGAGGCAAAGGCCTACAAGAGGAAGCGACTCATGATTGAGTTCGACCGTATGAAATGCTGGGAGGAATATGACGATGATTTCGACGATGACTATTACGATAAAAAATTTTGCAAGGCAATGGGCATCAAGGAAGCCTCGAAAGCTCAGGCTGTTAATTCTGGGATGGGTGCAAGTGCTGGAAAAGCGAGTGATGGCGGAGAGGGATTGCCGCCGTCTAGGATCGGACAACAATCTTCGGAAGCTTCCTTTAAAGCAGGAGGAAGTGTGGGAAGGAGTGCAGTCCCTGGGGTTGATGAGCACGGACATGTGCTGGGCATGTTTGGAAGACCCAAACTCGCATCGGCTGGGGCGGGAACTCCTCATCCTCAACAGGAGGGCTTAACCCCTCCCCCGCCCTCCTCTCTACTTCCAGCGGGACACGGTACAGTTGTTTTCAACTACGAGAAGCGAAGGTACGAAGTGATGCCCCTGGCAAACTCCGAGAAGTTTGGTGCTGGAGTAAGGCACCTGCAACAGCAACAACATCAACAGAGCCAACTTGCTGCTGCCTTAGCTGGAGGGTCGTTGAGCCTTCAACAACAGCAACTGCTTCAACAACAGCTTGCTTCGAGCCAGAATTCGGGCCAGGTCAATAAACAGAAGCCGCAGCAACAGCAAAATGTTCTGTTGCATCGTGTGACCGCCCGCGATGCCACCGGCCAGCTTGTAACCATCAGGAGTATCCAAACTCCCTCTGGCAACATCGTCAAAGTGGTCACCAGAGCTGACGGCAGCCACTACAAGATCGGTCCGGGAGGAACCCTTGAGAAACTGCCTCGGGACATTAGGCTTCCGGACACCTTATCAAGCCCTGCTGCTACACCTGCCGCTACACCCGGCACAACACCTTCCCACAACACAGCGCCACCATCGGCCAGCTATCACCGATCGACTTCACAACAGGAACTTCAGCAGCAGCTGTCCCCGGCGCAGCTGGCAGCGCAAGCTGCCTATGCACAACAGCAGCTTCAGGCTAAACAGCTTCTCGGTGGTCCAGTCGGTTCATCCAACGGCAGCTCCCCTTCCGGCTATGTTAGTGGCCCTAATATGCGACCCAATAGAATGGATAACCCATTCTACCATCAGCCTCCGAGTATGCATCACCCAATGCATCAGTCACAGCCTGTGGCGTCTCGGCTGACGCCCTCGCCTCAGTCAGTAGGAAGCGGGGGAGGGCAGTCTCCTCACAACGCAGCCATGAGCCTACCAACTAGTAACGGTAGCAATAACAGTTCTAATATGCACCACCAGCTTCAACACAATGCTAATCTTATCCTCCATTATCAACAGCAACAACAGCAGCATTCGGCTGCATCAAGAATGATGATGGAGACCGGAGGTGGTCATGTTCCCCAACAGTCGCCATACGCATCCGTGCCACGAACGTCACCCACGATGAACCTCCATCACTATCCTCCACATTCCGTGTCTCCATCAGGGGGTGTGGCTCCACCCCACCACATGCACTCTGACACAGGTGGTTACGGCAGCCGCACCGCAGCTGGAACGATCTTCCCGCCTTTGGGGGCTTCTTCTCAAGGCCCAATGAGACCATCTGGGCCGAGTGCACCGCCTCCTCCTCCTCCAAGACTCAAGTTCGGCCCAGGCCACAGGCTCTCACTGACTCCACAGCAGCAGCCACAGATGATTGAGACATCTCGTAAGGGCTTCCACGACCAGCAACAAGCAGCTGTGGCAGCAGCCTTGTCTGGATCAGGTCCATTCCCACCTCTGAATATCCCTCCACACCTGCTAGGGCAGTTTCCGCTCAGTGGCAACAGACCGTCATTGGATCGAATGCAGCAGCAGCAACAACTTATGCACCAGCAGCAGATCAACCATCAGCAGCAGATTAACAATCAGCAGCAGCAGCAGCATCTACAACAACGAAGACTTCATCAGCAGATGCTTTTGCAGCAGCAACAACAACAACAACTCCAACAACAACAACAGCAACAACAACAACTGCAGCAGCATAAACTCAGTCTAGAGTCGCAGCAGAAGCCAAGTACTGTGGAAAAGTATGAAACGAGCTTTGACTTCTCCAACGAAGTGAACAGACCCGTCGCCTCAGGTCGAACGGATGGAAGTTCTTCTACTTCGTCTTTCCCACAGTCCAACCCTCATCAAGGAGGGAACAGAGGCTCGAGCAACTCGTCTCCTAGCACTGCTGGAACGCCAGTTCCTCCCCCACCTCCTCCCGGCTACGATGAAGCGGTCACCCAACTGCTCGCCAAGAAGCGTGACCTCCAGATCTCCATCACATCGAGCAAAGGAGAAGTGGTCGTTCCTCTCACTGATGTCTCCTCGATGAACGCCTCATCCGTTCGTTCAAAGAACAAAAGCTCGTGTAGCAACGTGGCTATGTCGCCTCCTCCTATTCCTCCACAGCGAAGAGGTCCAAGTCCTTCGTCCCTTAGCTCGGGCAAGGGGCGTACACCTCCTCCTCCTGCTTTGACAAGTTCTCCTTCTAGCAGAACTTCCCCGGGCTTAGTTAGAGGTGGAGGAGGAAGTATAAAAGGACCAACTCCACCTCCAATGACGAACATGAAAGGTCCCATCCCACCTCCCATGATGCAGATGAAGGGGCAGACTCCTCCTCCTCCTCTGATGCACATGAAAGGTGGGCCCACCCCCCCTCCCATGGTTCAAATGCGAGGAGCCTCCTCACCCCATCCGTCTCCCGGTACCTCTCCTTTCAAAATTCCCACGCCTCCCCCTCTGCACTCCATGAAGAGCGGCGTGCCTCCTCTCAAGAAGTTCCGACCTGTTAAGTCTTCCTCTGGCACTGAAACAATCAGCTCATCATGTCGCACTGAACCTGAGCTACCTTCCGACAGTTTGTTGGCAAAGCAGTTAACTAAGGGGGGCTCACTTACTCCAAAGAGTACGGGTGGTTTGTCCTCCTCTCTAACCGCAGAAGGCTTGCGACTAAGGAGTCTCCTTCTTGACGCTAATATTAATGGTAAACCACAGTCCAAAAGTGAGAAAGATCCTAAGCCTGAGGATCAATCTGACGGTTCGAACAATCCCGAAACCAAGTGCAATAGCAGTGAAAGGGCTTCATCGAAAAAGGAGTCTAGTGAAATCAAACATCCTAGTGAAGTGAACGAGAAAAAAGACAGTAAAGGTAGTATTCTGATGAGTGTTCTCAAGCAGAAACCTTTGCCTCTTAAACATGTTGAACAAGTTGAAGATGCAAAGAAAAAGTCAATTGGCGCTGGCGAAGACAGTTCACCGCATTGGGCCTCTGGCAATAACTTGCCCTCTGAAAGTCCAAAGGAACCTGGCGACGACGGCCCCTCCAGTGATAAAACCGAGCACATTGAAGTAAAGTCTCCCCTTAGAACCATGGTTGATGACGACGAGGATGATCCTATACGAGGGTTCTATGACGATAACAATGACCAAAACGTCAACACTGATGACGACGATAATGATCAATGCGGTACTGATGACTTACCAAACTCAGATGATGATGACGAATCAGGCACAAATGGCAAGAGACGAGCAGACGCTAGTGAAGGAATGTTTGGCTTGCTGCTGCAAGACGATGACGTTGACGTGGACAGGAGATCCAGAAAAACGGCAAGAATGCGAGGAAAAATGATCGAAAAGAGAAAATTAGGAGAAACTGATGGAGATAAGAGCTCTGACGGCAGACATCCCATTGGTGCTGGCGATGATGGGAAATGGACCACAAACGATGATAGTGATCAGGTGTCGAAGAGACGATGCATCGATCGAACGAAAAGATCTTTTGATATAATGTCTCTTCTGAATGATAGCGGACAGAAAAATGATGACGCAGGAGACACTCAAGTTCATGTTGAAGGTATCCGTGACGAAAAAGCAGTAGATGACGCTGCATCCTGTAAATTACCTGAAAATGAACGAAGAAAAAACGTGGAGAGTGATGGGGCAGATGCTGACGACCGGCTCAATATTTCGGAAGATATGTCGGGTGTAACAAACGCTAAATCCAGCAAAGAAACGAGCTCTCGGAATAATACTACTTCTGAGGTGACAGATACTAATAAGGATAACACCGCTAAGAGTGGTAAACCTGCTTCCACGGCTACCGCTGACACCAATACTACCACTACGACAAGTAAAGCTGATAGCAGTAACACGAGTTCCTCTCCTTCCACCACCAACACTACCACCGCCACCACCATTACCACTGCTTCCACCACCAAAAGTCCTGCGTCAGATGTTTCTGTTAATCCTACTTCAACTACGGCCGTCGCATTGAAGAAGATCAAAAGCGAACAACTCGACAACGTGGTACCTACTTCCACTGCGGTTGGTAGCGATGCATCCAGATGCTCTACGCCTTCCTCCTCCGTCGCCTCCACCAGCCTGTGTCTGCTCAGCGAGACGGACATCAGCAGTGTGCTGAACGAGGAAGAACAACTACGTGCGGCCTCCTTTGCTGCTGAGTTCGAGGAAACGGTTGAGTTCAAAGAAGAACCTTTAGATACGAGCATCGGTAACGAGGATGAGTTGGAAGGAGACGAGGCAATGTTCACAGAACCTCCTCCGCCACACGGCTCTGATGACGAGGATGACAACATTCCCATTGAAATTGACACGGCGCAAGTCCCCGCTGCTGCTGCTGCCGCCGCCGCGGCGTCAGCTGCTACTGCGGAAACCGTGATTGACAGAGAAGGACTGTCAGCTGATCAGAGGCTTAGGAGTGATGACTTCGGGAGAGTGGGAGCCGAGCGTTCGAGCCACCTAGGTAGTGAAGGCGGTAGGACTGTGGTGGCGAAGGAGATCCCAGATTTGCTGCAGCAGCAGCAGCAACAGTTGATGACCGGTATGGAAAGACGAGAAGCAACTTTGCAACAGATAAAACAGCTTCAAGATCACAAGCAACGCCTACAACAGCAGCAGCAAGCTGATGCAACTGCTGCTTCTGGTAACAACAGCCGACTGCATCCGCTGCACGTGCAACAGAAACAGCAGCAGCAACAGTTGCTGCAGCAGTTGCATATACAGAAGCAGCATCACCGGCGATTGCAGTACATACAGGAGAGCCAGTTGATGCAGCAACAGTTGGCGGCAGCAGCCGCAGCTGGTGTGCCATCCTCTTCAGCGCTGTCGCTGGCAGCCGCCATCGTCCAAGGCCACAGAGACCCGGACGGAGGTGAGTAGGGTTTGGTCGGTAGGGGACTTCGCATAATAATAGTAACAACAACTTTACTACAAGCTATTATGGGCATAAAAGTACAATATCATGCTTCACACATAGGGTAGTCTTCTTTTAATGCTGATTGCACGCGAAAACTGACGATGTCGTGTTGCATCAACAGTGGCCGATTTGTTCGGCGTCCCAGAGATAATGACACTGCTGCAATCTCTGGTCACTCTGGTGAAATCTTGCAATGCAGATGCAAAGTCATGCTCTAAGGTATGTTAGGGCATTTATGTTTGTGCTTGGCTCCTTGAGTTGTCGTTTGTGAGTGTATCCTTGAATGCCGTCTGTGTGTTTATTCCTGATTGTCGTCTGTGTGTGTATCCTTGAATATTGTTTATGAGCATCTTTGAATGTCGTTTGTGAGCTGATCATTGAATGTCGTCTGTGAGTGTATCCTTAAATGTCACGTGCGTGTGTATCCTTGATGGTCGTTTGTGTGTATCTTTGAATGTCGTTTGTGTGTATCCTTGAATGGCGGTTGTGTATTCTTGAATGTCGTCTGTGTGTGTATCCTTGAATGTCGTCTGTGTGTGTATTCTTGAATGTCGTTTGTGTAGGTATCCATGAATGTGGTCTGTGTGAGTATTCTTGAATATTATTTGTGAGTTTATCTTTGAATGTCGTTTGTGTGTATATCATTGAATGTCGCTTGTGTGTGTATCCTTGAATGTCATCCACCATCAGGTGTCATCTGCGTGTGCATTTTTGAACATGAGTAAATGTCACAAGCACCCATGAGTGTTTGTCGTTCCAGGTGACAAGTGATCTTTAATGTTGTCTGGGGACTGTGGTGACCACATTCACAAATACCTTTTCTATCAAATGTTTTGGAATATCTACTGAGGCATTGTTTCAGTTCAGATGGCACTTACATCTCAGTTCAGGTGGTAAGCACACCTGCTCTGCTGTTTTTGTTTTCTACAGTAAACAATCGTTTTCTGTCAGCTGATCACGATAACAAACAAGTCTAACGGGTTAGTTCAGTTGGTCAACAATCCGTTCAGTTCTGATTGTGAACAATTCTGCCCCGTTCATTCGGCTTAAATATTATGGGATCCCATCCTTCAGTTCAGGTACGATTCTATACTACCCTCCATGTTCGGTGCCAGAAGAACATTGACTCCAGTGCACTAGAAAGCCTTGGCACTCTGATCTCTATACTACCCTTCCCCTATCAAATCATGTGCAGTGTTGGTCTAACTACTGTGTCCACATTCGTCTCATGAAACCCGGACAGAGAATTCAGACAATGTATTTAGTTAGAGTAGCGTGCCAAACAATTCATCGAACTTAATAGTTCTCACCGACGTGAATTAAGATCTTTAAATATAAATTAACGATTCCTAACGCACGACTAAGGAGTCACACGGATCAGTCGATATAGTCACGTCGCCCCGACATCCTACCCATCCACTCCTGCTCCAGCTCATGTCTGTTGTCTCCCTCAGAAACGATGCTGTCGTTCCCGCCCAAGGAGCTACCGCACTGTGGCCGCCCTGATCCAGACCAGCACCGTGAGTAGAGACGGGCGTCACCTTGATATTGAGCTTAAGCTTCCTCCATGTGACCTCAATTTTGAGAGACATGCGGTTGATGCCCGTGTTTGGAGGTGGCTAACATTAGAAAGCCTTGAAACTTGAATCTAATCTATTGCATTAATTTTTATTAGCCTAGGCTGATGTCTTGGATTAGAGGGGGACCGAAAGTATCCGTACTTACATGAACCCAAGCTCCTGACGGTCGCAAGAACGGCAAAACAATCCTCAGTGTTATCCCAATACACTGACACTCGTACAATTACTGTTCTTTTATTGCTAAAGGATCTGACAAGGAGCCCTCTTAACCATTCCAGAGCGCGAGCAAGCGCAGAGGCCGATGTCAGCAATATTACACGACAACTTTTGCTCACAGTCTCTGGAAAGTATCATTGTCTATGGTTAAATTAGTACCATCAAAATAGCATCTAACACTGATGTTCTGTCTGCTCATTTCATTTCTAGTTAAAACCCATTCAATTTCCAATCCCACACGTCGCCTGCTTATCGAGTTCTAAAAAATGTCATGTAACATAGCTAGATTGTCTCGCTAGAATCCACTTTAATCCTAGGTTGATGAACACTGATAGCTCTTTCTGATCTATCATCACCAATGATGCACTCAACCAAAACCGTCTCAATGAGTAGCGTCACGTCATTGCTATGTAGGTATAGACGCAAGGTCAAATTTTCCAGACGAGGGGTGGATAACGGCATGGCGCACTTCACACGCGAACACATTCCATTGGTTAATTTTTTTGCGGTAAAGGGTCCGGCCAAGACCCGCTACACACACTTCAGGTCAGAAGTGAAGCCCGAGAACAGTGTCAACAGTGCTTGATAGCTTGCACTGGTTTACCCCTGCTGCGTCGCAATTACCGCACTGCCTTATTTCCCCCTCTCTCACTCCCTCCTCCCGCCCACGTTCATTTTATTTTACAACGAGACACTGACAAGGGAGCCAACGAGCAGATCATCCACAAGGTAGCCTGCTTGCGATGGCATCGTCCGGGGCTCAACACTACCCAAAGTCAGTGAACCTTCTTCCTCCCCCCCCCCCCCCTCCCTTCCTGTTTTCGTCGTCGTCGATGGTCTCGACACCGACGCAGCCTTGCGCTGCCCGGGCCGCTGATGACCCACCAGCAACGCGACCCACATTCACCGTGTTTCCTTAAAGGGAAGAAAACAAACACCTGCGTTCTGTCACTTCACCAAGCCGGTGACATGGGATCCAATTCTGGTCATAACGCTTACCTAAGTCTATAGACCTCAACTTTAACACCCTTCCCTCGTACTGGTGCTCGACATCTCCCTCCTTGAACGGCTCCTCTTCTGTCGCTTCGGCGGCCACACCGGTTCCGCCAGCATCCCCTCGACCCGCGGCGCAATCCATGTCACCACAGTATACACCCACCTTGCCACCCCACCGACCACACCGCCACTTCCATCACCACCTTAACAACCCCAAACAAATGTCGGACACTTGAACACAAATGAACACAAACAGCGTTGGTCAGAAACAAATAGTACTCGAGCATTTCCTCGACAATCACCACATTCACATCGCTCTACTGCAGGGAACCAATCTCAAACCAAAATCAAAAACTTATAAAAAAAATCTGTGATTACGCCAAGACCATCCCAACCACGAAGGCAGCGGCGTACTCATTGCACTACATTGTACAAACCTTCACTTTACGAACACCACAGCACACACCATCGCACAACTCCCAACAGACCACCCACAAGAGATGCGTACAGCTCTCGTTCAAATCCACGAGAAACAATACAATCCTCCGTCCAGCTCATGTCAACCTCAATACACACCTCGCCTAGACTACCTCAGAACCACCACCAACACTATCGACCTAGGTGATTTTACCGCACTCGGTAACTCCTGGATCATCACACAAAACACTGGCCAAAGATCTTATGCCCTCATTGACTAACTAGACACACTGACCAGACTAAAATACCCAGACACACCCACTCGCAACACTGTCATCTGTAACACACTACAGACCTCTCCCGATGTCGCATTCTGCTCTCTCAATCTCGCACTAAACTGTCGATGGGCAGTCCACCAAGACATGTCCTACGACCACCTCCCAAGGACTATCATCGATCTGATCCGATCCCAATCCATAACAAAGCTTTCACCACCTCCTCATTGTATGAGAGGAGTGTGAGGTGCGCCTTGCCGTCGGCCACCCTCCTTCCAGGGGTATTCGGCCTTTTGTCTGTAACTCCTTCCCCGTCTCCTCTTTCCTTGCCCTCTTCACCTTCTTCCAAAACATCTTGGTCATTATAAATTTGTCGCATAATTGCCTACCCTACCTAGCATCAGCATTCCTCTGCTATCCCTACGATTCACCTCTTTTCACCTCTTTCGAAAGGCCACTACCGACCTCGCCTGCAACCACTTCTAAAGCTCTTCTAATCTGCGTCACCGTCATTTTATTCTCGTCGTTCCACCACTCGCAACCCTTCCTCCTACGCTCGTCCACTCAGCGCACTCTACTCATAATTATCGCACATTTCAACAGCGCATCTCAGAACATCTACATTCTTATTCAACATTCTTCTGGGTTAGCTCTCCCACCCTCCTCCCCCCCTAAACATTTGTTAGGTTCACGGGCCGCACGGAGTCACGGCCCAACCGGGGTGGGGGGATGAACACCCTTATTTCCCTTCACACTTCCCTCTTCTTCACCCTTCACTATCTCTCCTTTTCTTCCCCATCCTGATTTGCTTAATTTTTATTTACTTCATTTGCATCTTATGTTTAGTTCACATTTCCTTAAACTTGTCTCAGACTCCTTCTTAAAAACTCTCCTAATAGTCGTTGCACACAAACACACACACGCACGCACACACAGACACGCACACGCAAACATATTCATACCGGTTCTACCTATTCTCCTTTCGGGTGGCAAAAAACAGCCAAGTAGCCCTCTTTCTTTCATGCAACCTTTTTCTACGACTATTCATTCTTCTTCTTTCTATTCTTGCTGTTCTCATGCGTGAAATTCCCTACACCTAGTGTAGATCTCATGCATGGGATACCGTTTTCTGTCTCTTCTTCATCTTCCCCCTCAGCAGGTGTTGGAGCGCTTAGCCCTCACCTTGAGGACTACTGCGGATCCTTGGGCTCTGAAGCAGGGTAGGTAGTGCGGTATTCCTGCTTACTGTCATCCGGGGATTGCTGGGACCATATGGCCTCAGCACCTTAAGAGTTCCTGTACCTCCTGTGGCACTCGTACATACCATAGACGTTCGCCGCGTAAAGGACTTTGACTTCGCGCAGTAGTAAACCTAACTCGAACATAGAAATAAAATAAACAAAGACTAACATGATGCAGCACTGTTTGCTGGTTTGACATTCGGCTCCAGAAGGACGATGGCTCTAGCGCGCTAGAAAGCCTCGTCACTCTAATATAATATTGCTCTCTCTCAATGTCCTATTCCTTCCTCAACTCATGCTGGAACTTCTCAGCTCTGCTTGACACATTCTGTCCACTCACCTTCACTACCTCTCCCTTCTCCTACTCTTTTCCTCTTCCATCCCTGTTCCACTCTCAATCTTCTTTCACAAGGCAAGTGAATGATAAGAGATTCCTCCACCTTCTCAACGCCCTCACATCCAACAGCTTCCTCACCAGTTTTCTCGATAGCAAGAAAAATCCATTAACACTCTCTCTCCTCCTCACTCCTGCAACTTGATCCGTTAGCACTCACAAACGCCAATCTTCATACACCTAACAAATCTGGCAGTTTGGATGGTAAGTGAAAGGAAGACGGGCGTGAGGCAAGGTTATTGTTGTTTAGCCCCGGTTTCCATCTTCATCGCTAGGCATCGCGGCAGCGCACCGCCCGAAGTCCTGGATGCCCACCGACACGGGCCTAAAGAGGCATGGGGAGGTGGGAGGAGAGAAAGAGGTGACCGGCTTAGTGGCGGGGTAGAGTGTTATTGCTGCAATCTGAATTATCTTGATAGTTTCTATGGCAGTTAACAAATGGCCACCCGTGTGTTATCATTTTTACCGTGGACACTAGAACATTGTTACTTTACACTGCAGTTACACTGCAAAGCACCTACAAGACGCGGGCGGGGATAACCTCATGTGGGACAGGGATGTTTCATAGGAGAAGAATGGTGGAAATTGATCACTTGTCCATGAAAGAAATGCAATGTATATGTTGTGGCTCTGGTGTCATGAAAGTATCCGTGGGCCTGAGACCCAGACAGCGCACAGGCTGTGTCCATGTCAGCACCGCATGTCAGCACGGTGCCATCCCCACCGGCGAGGATATGAAACTGTGGATTGAAGGACTTGCGCTGGGGCCAGGATCACAGACGCCGCCACCGCAGGCAAGGCATCTTGATAAAGTTGTCACGCCTTACTCCTAAAGGCTCTCTAGCGAATTCCCCGAAGAAAAGATTAACACGACGAGGTGTGGTGTATTTATAAAATAACTACACCACACTTTCTCTTGCCCTTCCACTTTCCACACCAAACTCGCCTTCGTTCCTACATTTTAACTTTATCTCACCGTGGCATAGTGGTTCGCGTATCCGACTAGAGTGTCAGTCTCTGGTGCTGCGTGTCGCGAGTTCGAGGTGTCAACGTCAACGAGGGCATAAAAAACAATAAAATCATTGCGGTCGTCAAGGCATAAAAAGCAATAAAATCGAGGAGAAGGTTATAAACTATCGATTTTTCTTCCCCACGGCTATGCCTGATACAACAGGTCAACAGACACAAATATGGCTGCTGTTAATAGGGTGTCTAGCTACAATGCCCTCTGGAACCGATTACATTCATTTCAATAGATATTCGATTGAGGCACGTTTTGGGGGGCTACGCCTTGCTTGTAAATCATATAAAATATTCAAATTCGTTTGAATGTTTATTAAACTAAATTTTCATAGGTCATAAAAAGTCATTTATTATGCTCAAGAAAAGTAAAAAAAGTCATAAATTCTGATTTTAAGATCCTTGTAGACAGCTTGGAGTTCGAGCCTCGGCATGGAAACGGCGGTTTTGTGGTGTGGAGATTGGGCGCTTACCCTCTCTGTGTCAGCCTAACTAAGCCACCCTCCTAACTAGAGAGAAACGGCTGTGTGTCTATACATATGTCTACACAAGAAGCCCCAACCCCCTAGCTCCGCCCTTATTTTTCGCCTCATGATACGCAAGGGGTAAACGAGCAAGTATTCTTTAGCTCTGCCACAGGGAAAAATGTTCCTGAACTTCCTAACTTTCCAATTCCGTAGTCCCAGGCACCAGCACGCATGGAGTCGTCCAAATGTGCTCTTGCATGGCCTATAGCCACGTGGCATACGTCATAAGCAACTCAATTCGGCACATGCGGCATAGCTACATCCTAAAACGGTGAAGTATAGTTTCACAATATCTGGCAACTTTTCCTCCATCTGCTGAGTAGTTTTTTGCGAGGTCTCTCACTGTAAGGCGGTCTTGGCAAATGATGGCTGTGGTGGTCTCGAGTGCAGTTGAATTGAAATAGCATTTTTCTTAGCGAAATTGTTCCAACAATCATCCATTAGTTCTAAGTATCAAGATCAAGTCCCTTCCAAGCTCTTACTTCGCTTTGATGACGGTTACATGTTTTTAGAAAAATGCTTGGTACTGAATTCACAATGGCTACGTGCTGAAAAGAAAGCGTACTTCGCGCACATAGTGAATGTGTTTTGGAAGGGCGCTTGACTCTGGCACGCGCTACCATTATTTTAGTGTCTTCTGCGTGGCCGCTATAAGTTCCGGTCCTTATAGTCCTGGGTAGAGAATTGCAACATTACCGTGCACATTAATAACTGATCTTACGTACTAGCCCAGGCTGGTCCCTTATTTGTGCTGGGACTCATAACTGCTCGTTAGTTGTACCAAATTTGTTCGTGTGATGTCAATTTAAACTTGGTTAGGCCGGTCAAGAGACCACCTAAATTGTACCAACCAGATCCAGGGCGGAAACCGGAAATCCAATGAGAGGCAAGAACAAACCCCAGCGAACTTGGGTCAGCAAGACCTCCAGAGTGTACATGACCAAGATTCCGACAGCAAAGAACTAAAATTACCCCCCCCCCCTCTCGGCCGAGGACGACGGAACCAGTGATCGCATCTTGAAGTTGACTGCAAGCGTGCGCGATATGCATAACACCCTAAACATAGCAATTGGCCCTTCCTAGCAAGAAACAGAAAATTGCACCGCAGCCTCCAGTACAACCGATGAACGTCTAGCAAAACTCAAAAAGTGTCTCGCAACCAAAGCTACGCATCTGCTTCCATCAAAGCGTTCCTCACCACCCCCTTCCCCTGAAAACGGAACTCCAAAATATCACTGTGAAGATATGCGTTTCAAAACCAATAACAGTGGCAAATATCTATTCGTCACGAGGCCATGATCTCGCAGAAGCACAAATGACCGTAACTTAACCAACAGCTATTCCCTCGTACTCCTCCTTGGAGACTTCAACAGCTACCACGAAATGTGGAGATGCGTGAGAAAAGACTCCAAGGGACTTATAATGACCAACACCACCGACTCTCACAACCTACTTATCCTTAATGACGAACTACCCTCCCGATTCAGCCTCGAAAGTGAAACCGCCATCGATTTAGCCATATTCTCCCCCACACAGGCACAACAACTCGTTTGGGGAGTCCTGCCTTCAACACATTACAGTGACATTAACCCAGCCATCATATCACTCCTCACCAACCAACCAACCAAACAATCCTGCCACACGAAAACTTGGATTCAACTACCGGAAAGACAGCTGGGAGGAATACTCGGCACATATCGCGTGGCACGATGTAGATGGCATCTCCGACAATATCTCAGAACACGACCTCGTCACCCAATCTACACAAGAAATTTCATAGTGCAACGGCCGCATGCTTCCCCCGGGACCACCATGGTTCCTAAACCATGGTGGTTCCGGAGGTGCAAGAAGCAAGAGACAGGCTGGACAGGCTGTACACAGCCTTCCGTCGCGCTCGGTCCCGAAAAACCAAATAGCGTAGTAAGGGCCTCTGTCGTATTCCGCAAACGTAAAGTGGAGAAGAAACAAAAAAAAAAGAACTAATTATTCAACACTATTAACCAAAATACCTCCCTCTCCCAGATGTGGGAAAAAGCACACGTATCAAGGGACGCCCCGAGCGACCTATCTGCATCCTATCAGACGGAGGCACCATGTATTCTTCCTACGCGGAAATCGCGGATTCACTGTCTCAGCCTTATAGCCAGATTTTGTTAACAGATTACACGGCTGCTTCCTGACTGGAAGAAGATGAGAGAGAGTGAACACGTATACTTTACTTTCCTAAGCGAAGAATTTTACTAGAAACCTTTCTTTCTCCACGAACTGCAGTGTGCTTTAGACCACACCCGCAAAAGTTTGACTCTGGTCGGACATCGTGTACATCAATATAATGAATCATTTCCCTGAAGGTGCCCTGAGTATCTATTAAAAGTGTTTACCTTATTCTATTCAATCACATTTTTCTGACCAATGGCGGGAATCTGTAATCGTAACGGTACCCAAACCCGGACCCACTCCTTGATTTACATAGATAATCCCCTGAAGGTGAGGGCAACTACCGCCCCATTGCCCTTACCATTGGACGATGGAAAGAAAGATAAATTCAAGCCTTGTTGACTTCCTTGAAATGCATACAGGCCTGAACAACTTCCAGGGCGGCGGCCGCAAGCGCCAATCCACGACGGACCACCTCGTACCACTAAAATCAGACATTCGACCTTGAAACGAGCATCATGCGCTACCTGGAATTATGGTATCATGAAGAATCTCCACCGCAAAGACCTGAGAAATCACATACCACGTTTTATTCACTAATTTTTTGCATAATCGTACTTTTGGGGTCAAGATCGGCGACACTGTCACCTTCGTATCTGCAAAAAAATGGATGTCCCCTCGGGAAGCGTCCTCAGGGTCACTTTTTATCGTCAAAATCGACCAGCTAGCCGACGTTCTCCCCCGTGACGGCAGACTTCTATCACCACTAAACGTGGACGACTTACAAATAAGCTACAGACATCCTATCCTTCAAGCAATTCAACATGAACTCCGGAAATGTCTAAACCAAGTCGGGAACTTCGCTTCTTGAACGGATTCCGATTTCGCCCTCTTAGAACTAGTAGCATGCATTTTACTGTCGTTCCCGGCGGGGCTGTTGTTTAAGCCAAAACCACTCTCGAACCCCTCTCGGTCATCGTAAACAACGCTATGCGAATCCCAACCGGCGCATTCCGTTCCACGCCCATCGAATCCCTTCGTCAAGAACCCAGTACTCAACGACATCACCAACATTTCCAATAAAAGCCTCTTCGCGGCTGAGAACAAGATATGCCTACCATTTTCCCTACGCGTGGACAATTTATCGACATC
Source organism: Gammarus roeselii (assembly GCA_016164225.1). NCBI lineage: Eukaryota > Metazoa > Arthropoda > Malacostraca > Amphipoda > Gammaridae > Gammarus > Gammarus roeselii. The sequence continues at coordinate 18,180 of SDVV010001691.1, forward strand.
GCTGAACATCAATCGCAAGGCCATTAAGCTTTCATTTTCCTATCGAAGTCTTCAAATCAACATACCAGCGTGGATGGTCAATCCACCGCTGGTCAACCCACGTTTTCATAGATACCCCAAAGCAACTTCTCCAACCAACACGTACTGCCGAAATTATTCGAGACTGCTCGAGGAACAATACTCAAGTACCTATATACACCGACGGCTACAAGACCGCGGACGGAGGGGAGCTGCCGCTGTGTGTGGGGAAACCTCACGTTCGGCTACCCTCATACAAGAAGCCTCTCTGTTCTCTATAGAGCTGTACGCTCGAATGAGCCATTTTTATTAGAAAACAGATCGCCTCCCCAAATACGTCTTTTTCTCAGAAGGTCCGAGTGCCTTCAATCAGCTCAAAACTCAGCACTATGAACACTGCTCTTCGTACAATGCAACACGATCTATTCACAGTGTCCGAGACTGGTCAAGCGATCGAATTTTGCTGTATGCTTGGGCACGTGAGAATAAGGGGAAATGAGCTTGCAGTTTCGCTTGGTAAAACTGGCGTCTACCCACCCAGAACAATTTATCACCATACATTACTGAGACTGGTTCCCTATCATCAACTCTCATTTTTATTCCGATTGAATGACATGTGGCAACAAAGCAGACAAAAAATTGCCTCCGTTTAGACTTGCGGTTGGAGAAGGGAACACCAAGTTCTCCAACAGAAAAGACCAAGTGTTCATCAACCACTTGTGCACGGGACACGCGTGGATAGCTCACAACCCGATGGATGTAGACATGGGACCGGACGAGCCACCATGCCCCTGTTTCCACTAGGCGGCAATCAGCGTGAAAACTAACTGATGAATTGCAATGCACTCGCAGCAGCCCAACGAGCCTTCTTGAATCCCCCTTGCAGCCTAAAATGCTTCCTCACTGACCTATCCTACAGGAAAAACCTAATCGCTTTCGGAAAACGTACCGAACTATACAAAGCAGGTTAAAACCCAGTGCAGACGAGGTGGTCTCTCCACCCCGCAATGCCCAGAGACGATAATCTGTTTATGTGGCAGCGTTTGAACCGTTTCCGTTCCTGCTCGTACCGATGGGATGAAATGTGGCAACAGAGTGGACAAAAAATGCTTTCAGTTAAACCACCAGTCGGAGAATGGGGAACAAAGTTCACCAACAGAAAAGACCAAGCGTTCATCAACCGCTTGTGCACGGGACACACGTGGATAACTCACAACCACCTGATGGATGTCGACACAGGACCAACCGCGCCACCTCGCATCTGTTGACACCAAGTGGCTAACAGCGTGAAACACTTACTGATGGATGGCAATGCACGCGCGGCAGCCCGACGAGCTTTCTTAAATCCCCCTTGCAACCTACAAAGCCTACTCGGACCCAACCTACCGTAAAAAGCTTATCGCTTTCGGAAAACACACCGGACTATACGAAGTTGTCTGAAACCCAAATACCTGTGCAAGTGAGGCGGTCTCACCACCCTATTACGCACAGAGATAACAATACACTTACAAAGATACGCGTTAACTCTTTATTCCCTTGTACGCGCTAGTACGCGAATATGCCACAGTTGAAATATGTACTGACTTCATCTTGACAAGACTAATATTTTAGCACGCGAAGCCGAGCGAACTTACCTAAATCAATGACGGTCGCGCCCTACGGGGGAGCCTATTATGACTAACGTTGAGGCTCCGATGGAAATAAGGCTCAGATGAAATCTAAATCGCAATTAACACCTATGCACATCACAACCGGCGCTCTCCGTTCCACTTTCATCAATCCCAAACCTTTCTAGCTAGTAAACTCTTGTTTTCTCTTCGTCGAGACTAATTTCACTTCAAAACTGTTTTGAGACTAGAAGATGATTCAACAATCAAGCCTTCAACCACATCACCAACATTTCTGATGACTGCCTCATTGCGGCGAAATAAAATATCTGCATGTCATTTTCCCAACGTGTGGACTGCTTACTGACCTTACTAGACATCAAAGCTATCAGGCCATCCCCCCCCTAGGTCATTGTTAGGTTCACGGGGTGAACACCCTTATTTTCCTTCTGACTCCCCTCTCCTTCACACTTTATTATCTCGCCTACTCTCCCCAATCCTGATTTGCTTGACTTTTTCTTTACCTCATTTGCATCTTTTGTTTAGTTCAAATTTCTTCAAACTTGTCTCAGACTCCTTAACAACTCTCCTAATAGTCGTTGAACACAAACGCACACACGCACGCACACACAGACACGCACACATACATATACTTACCGGTTCTAACTATTCTCCTTTCGGGTGACCAAAAACAGCCAAGTTGCCCTCTTTCTTTCATGCAACCTTTTTCTACGACGATTCCTTCTTCTTTCTATTCTTGCTGTTCTCATGCGTGAAATTCCCTACACCTTGTGTAGATCTCATGCATGGGATCCCCGTTTTCTGTCTCTTCCTCATCTTCCCCCTCAGCAGGTGTTGGAGCGCGAAGCCCGCACCTTGAGGACTACTGCAGATCCTTGGTGCTCTGAAGTAGGGTAGGTAGTGTGTTATTCCTCCTTACTACCATCCGGGTAGTGCTGGGACCAAATGGCCTCAGCACCTTCGGAGTTCCTGTACCTCTTGTGGCACCCGTACATACCATAAACGTTCGCCGCGTAAAGGGACTTAGCGCGCAGTAGTAAACCTTGACTCGAACATTGAAAATAAAGAAAAACAATGACTAACTTGATGCAGCACTGTTTGCTGGTATGACATTCGGCGCCACAAGGACGATGACTCTAGCGCGCTAGAAAGTCTCGTCACTCTAATCTAATCTATCAGGCCATCATTCTCCCACCGACCTCTTTGAATTAGCACATCAACATGATGATCAACACACCACCTGCCAACCATGACATACAAATATACTGTATAGCCTCAATAGCCTCTGTTTTCTTTACCGATTTGATGCTTTCGAATTAGCCATTTCAATTATCAAAACAAATGGCGTCCCAAATACGTCATTTTATCAAGTTCTCAGACAGTCTGAGTGCCTTCACTCAACTTAAAACTCTGTACGTAACACACCCGTCGTACGTTAAATACAACGCGACCGATATTGGTATCCTGTCACATACTCCCTTACAAAGTCCAGATGGAAAGACTTGTGATGATCAGAAATTGCTTTCCTGTCTTGATCCTCAGTTGGAGAAAGGGAAACTCACAACCATCTAATGGACGCAGACATGGGATCGTTCGCGCCACCATGTCCTTGGTGCCATCAAGCGGCAATAACCGTGAAACACTTATTGATAGACCGCAACGCCCTCGTGGCGGCTTGACTGTTTTTTTTATGTTCACATTAGGATCCACGAAGCCTACTCACTGACCTCACTTATCGCTTCCGATAAAAATACCTGCTTATTCAAAGCAGTGTGATAGTGGAAAGGCAGTTCAAGTAAGGTGGTTCTTCCACCTCACGATATACTTCTAAATATTAATAATATAGCTCAGGAACAAGGATCTGTCGAGACAGCCACGTATATATTTTTCTTTTTGCTGAAGTATTATTCCTCTAAGCACTGACGTGCATATGTGCCACAATTGGAAGTTCTGAATAATTTCAGTTTATGACGAAATTTTTCCCCCGAATACTAGAGTTTTGTCGGAATTTATCATCTTCGCGCCCTGTGTGGGAGCTCACAGACTCCCGTCAGTGCTCCCATGGAGATGGGCCCTTACTCTAGTCGTACCTAATCGTTAAAACTACTGATCTCTACAAAGCAATGCAAATGCTTGATGGTGGTGCAGGCGAAGTAGTTCTTCAATCACCCGTTGTATATATTAGTTCACCCATTGTATACTCAAGTACCTAGAAAACTACTCATAGAGCTTTAATTTGCTTTATGAATGAAGAGGAGAGAGATGAGTAGCAAAGAAGAAGCACGTGAAGGAGTGAGAGCCTACCGGAATTTGTATAACTTGGCGCTCTCCGGAGGAGCTTGCTAATGCTAACGTCAGAACTTCGGTTTAGATAAACCCCCTAGTCAATTTTTTTGTGATTTTCTAATTGCTCTCAATTTTGTATGCATTCGGAGGTGTAATATAAAATTTATTGTGTTGCAGGCACGGCTGCGCAAGTCTCCCCCATCGTGAACGTGATCCGTCTGGCGCTATGCGCGGGTTATCCTCCCGTGGAGCACCACATTCGCAGCGCCGTGTACCAGCTCTCCCTCGCCTGGGGCATTTGCTGCAAGTACCACGCCATCGGCCTGGCAGAGTGGCAGGGACTCACTAAGATGCTGGGTCTCAAACTCCTATCTGATTCAGGAGACTCTCTTACCTCCTCTTCGTCAAACGGTACCAGTGCATCCGAGGCTGTGATCATGTTCACGCCTCCGGTGGTTCCGAGCATTCCCAGCATGGAGCAGATTTATCGGGGCCTCGAGGTTCCCAGCCCGAGTGACAGCAAGGCGAGGTCCCTCATCATCGTGGAGAGGCTGGTCTTCGCCGTAGACCGAAGAAGCAGGGAAGTGTTCCTGCCCTTGCCCAACTGGGTAGAGTCAGTCAGCCAAATTGAATTCGACCTGGAGAGCCACATGAGCATGAAACGTTCCAACTCCGGTGGCGCAGGAGGCGGGGAAGCAAACGCCGATAATGGCGGTAGCAATACCACTAGTACTAATAACGGAGGCACGACATCCGGTAGAGCGAACAACCCTTCCGACTCCAGGCCTAGCCAACCAAACCCTAGCTCCGTGGAGCTGCTCTCAGTCATCGTGAGCTTCACTCCGGCGGGTGGCCTACTTCCCGGGCTGATCGTGTTTCCAGGAGCGCTGATGACTTTCCGGCTTCGACATAGTCTGGATGGGGCAACTGGAGGACGGGACTGGATCCTCTCGTCGAGGGGAGGCTGGAGAAGCAAGAACGGGAAGTGTACTCGAACTGGTGTAGATTCGTCTGCGAGTAACACTGGTGCAAAGAACGATGCAGCAATTTTTACCAAGTGTTGCTCCGGGGGCCAATCTTCATCTACCTGCAAGGGCAGCCCGACCACATGCGGCAACTCACCCTGCAGCGGCAGCGGCATGTCCGCGTCCTCGGGATGTTCCGGAGAGATCCACCTGGACAACAGCGACAGGGGGCCTATAGAAGAGTACCTTTCGCGTCTAGTTGTGGGTTGGGGCAAGGCCAACCTTTCTCCGCCGCTTTTCCTGCACCTTCCTCAGCAGTACCACTATGCCGTCACCGGTAAATATGACGTCGGCGGGGACTGCTGCTGTAAGTGCCTCTGCAAGAGTAAACCTACAAGCCCCTCTTCTTCCTGCAGCTCGTGTCCCAAACACGCTCAACACCAGCACGTGGTCCCTAACGTGCATAGAGTCGTTCAGGATGTGGGCATCGTCACGAGCACGCACGACTGCATCTCTATTATTCTAGGCGAGCGGGTCGCCGCCAACTGGGGCGTGATGGTGAGGCAGTGGACCCAGAAGAACGGAGCCCTGCTGGAGCACACCTTCCCTTCGTTCCTATTACACTACTTGCCAGTGCTGCTCAATAGTGGGCTTGTTAAGAGGTTTGCCAAGGTGGCAGGACTAGATACCTTTGATAGGAAGAGGATGGAACGCTCCAACAGACACACTGAGGAGTACAGAAAGAGGTGGCAGTGGGGAAAAAAGTAAACTGATACAAAGAGTACCATGAAGAAACTGAATTAAATGTGATCAATAATACAAGCATTAAAATAAGGGATGGAAAGCTTCTACAGACACACTGAGTAGTTCAGGAAGAGGTGGCAGTGTGCCAAACGATGAGCTTCTTGGTGTAAGTGTACCATGTAGATGGGAAATGAAATGTGATATTTAACGCACTCAAATGAATGACCACGTGGCAGCTATATTGTTGAGTAAGTACGAGGGATATTTCTCTTCTTCTGTCCTCATGACTGATAATGACTGATGAGAATTAATAATAAAAATAGGTTAAATCTTTGTAATTCGGTTACAAACTATTATTCTGGGCTGAAGTTATCTGATTTTTTTTATACTCTAGATTGCATGTTCGTAATGATTACTGTAGAATAATTCTTAGTGAGATTTTAATATGAAATTTCCAAAGAAGAATGCGCGACGCAGTGGTGGTTTCGTTTATACCTTATCTAAATGTTGACCATTGTGAAAAATCGAAAGTTCCTGATAAATGCAATTCGAATTTTATTATTACTATTCCTATAAATAAAATGTGTTGGTCACGACACGCTGTTGATGATGCCCCCAGCATTCTGTACATAAAGTTGCTCCTAAGTAAATGATTCAGTTGGAAGAGGATCTGACTCGGGGTTGTTAATATATTGTGAAATTATTTACGTTAAGGCGGGATCCGTCACAATTCAGTCCTTTAATGAGCTTAAATAATTCGTAAACGTTAAGTTAGGAGTTAGAGTATTATAAATACGATAAATATATTATCATGAGTCTTAGATCTTCTATTGAAAAAAAAACACAAACCCAGCATGATCGTTTACATGTAGAAATTTGTTCATAATTTTTTGTATCTGTACAGAATTGATCTCTTTCTTCAAGTTATCAAAAAAAACATCCTCGTTGGTCGGCTAGTGTCCGAGAGATGTGTGGATTATCATCCCTCATTGGCACTCATATAAGGCCCATTATGTAGCTCATCATTTGAATTGGATGCCGTGGCGCACCACCGGGGTGAGAAGCACAGTAACATGCGTCCTCCACTTCCTCTTG
>SDVV010001692.1:0-24911 GCA_016164225.1 Gammarus roeselii
ATATTGATGATCGTCAGGAAAGTTGAAATAAATGCAAATGTTCGTGTTCAGCAAATGGTACCTATATGGGAAAAATATCAAACGATTTGTTTCATATGGGCAGTCAGGTATCCAGGATTGAGTCCCTATGCATTAAAATGCAATTGTATTAAGGCTATAGTATCTCTGCAGTTTACTCGAATAATCTTCGTTTGAACACGCTTTTTCCTAAATTTTGTTAGTCGTAGAAATTGACGGGATTGAAACGACAAACGTTGTATTGCCTGCCCATCCAGGTGACAAATTTATGTATCGACATAGACATAGACATACAGCTGTTTCCCTCCAGTAATGAGAGTGGCTAAGTTAGACTGACACATAGGGGGAGGCGCCCAATCTCCCCGCCCTAAGACCGTCATGTCCATGCCAAGGCTCAACTCGCGACTTGCAGCACCAGAGGCTGACACTGACACGGCCACGACGGCCTCTGAATCATATATTATCTTCAGGCAAATTTTTGAACTGCAGAAATACCTGAATTTCAGCCATTACGTGACATATTGACCAAAAAGTGCATGAGCGTTAAGCAAATACATACTTACATACGAATAGTCCGTTATTTCAGTTATAATTAAATCGTGAGCATTTCAGGATCACATGTATATTCTTATCAACTTACAGGCGTTCAAACGCCACGAATAATATAACGTTCATATTTATCGATTGCTCTTGATCACGAACCATAGTTAATATGATCGGTTTCGGAAACTCCGTTCATTTGACACCAGTTATATACATCAATATCCTGCCTACTATTCTTAGAAATACTTATTGTATTTGGTCACAATCTTTAGAGCTAATGTTTTCAACAGCTACCCACGAAATATCTACTTATATAATAGGTAAACATTTTGTCGGCTCGTTTTGAATATGCCTACTGAAGCAAGTGACCAAACAATTCGACAAGTTTTTGATGTTCTCTAACCTAGGGCTACAATTTTTTTCAAATCTACCGACACAACCAGCTTGTGTCATGGCAGCTAATTAGCAAATGCGCTGATGCATGCAATATACTACTGCTAATACGTCTTAACTTGTTTAGCGAGCCTCGACGTAAGCGGTACATTTGTCCAAATAAAAATCACATTGACCAGCGAATAGGTAGAATCCCCTACTGAAATTATTGTATCTGATTCCAAACGTGTTATATTTACTTTTCTTTCATTCAAATCTGGCTTAACATAAACTAACCTAATATAAAAAAGCCATCTTAACCAGGCCAAACATAACCTAACTCAACTGGACGTACAATATTGTAAATCAGGTTAAGTTCCGGGAAGGTTCGTGATATATTATTATTTATATTGTATTTATTAAAGCACTAGATGGTAAATAATGGTTACAACAGAAAACAAGTTTAACAAAACATACCTACCAACATGTCCAAATTACATCTAAAAAAAAGCACACGTGAAAACCGATTAATATTGAAATACTCGACAACAATTTATTGATTAGGTTGGAGACAAGCGTGCCTGGAATATTTTGTAAGGCCCTTCCCCACATGAGTATGCACATAACCTACAATGTTGGAGAGGCTTAGTATGAAGGCGCGTATCAGTGAACATATTCGAGGTCGGATCTAAGTCTGACATCTAACCGCATAACAATGGACCCACATCGCTGATATTCAGTTTGGAGTAAAACATTATTCTGTCTCTCTTTAAGTGGGGATAGTTCGCATCCCTCACTGTTACGTATTGCCTGCAAGATGGGATTATTCGTGTTTTCAATTCTATCCTGGAATTGAAAACACGAATTCCAGGATAGAATATCTTGCTCGTACTTTGAGGCAATGAACATTATATTTGTTCACCAACCAGCCCCATGAATGTGTAATTGCATGCTGCTTGCAGTTTGCTCGTAGTAACCATCGTAAATTTACACCAGAATGAGTTATCATCCTGACATCTGTTGTGACAAAGCTGAATTGCCTTATAAGTTGGTTGATAACCGATTTCATTTCCGATGTTGTTCCGAGATATCGTCGTTATCACACAGGTTTTTTAATATTGAATGTCCCAAGTAAGGGAGCCTGTCCACATACTCCAACGGGTCCCGATAAGTACACCGTCCGTTCTGTATTGGAACCTCTGGTTGGGTGGTTTCACTAGCATACGCACTGATTTGCTAGTATTGTACTCGATATCAAGTTTCGCAGCCTCAGTCTCGCATATATTTATCGCCAACTGAAGAGCATCGACATGTAGGGACAGAAGGACCATGTCGTCTGCACAGCTAATTTCGTTAACACAACAGCCGTCAGTGTGACACCCAACACGGCTATGGGATAGCCGATCATGCTAGCTGTCTTCATACACATTGAAAGGGAGAGGCGAGAGGTGGGTTCCTTGCTCAATCCCATTACTTGTTCGAAACGGGTTTGACATTGAACTTCCCCATCGTATTACACATTCTTGCTGCTGGCACCAATACTTTAATAGCTTAACATGGTGAGTTGGCGTCCCTCTTTCAATAAGCTTTCTGAACAGTGTCCAATGATTTACACTCTCAAATGCCTTTTAGCACGCTATTTCAGTCCCATGCTGAGGTTTGAACCAAAATTGGTTGGGTGTTGTTCTCAAACAGCCGTCAAGCCTGTTCTGGATAACTAGTTCTGATAGATTTGATGCAGCAGTAGCAATCGATAGTGGTGTGTAGTTACCGTCACCGGTCGTACATTTCATCTCCTATTTTATGAGAGGTTTTACTACCGAATCCATTAGTGACTTAGGAAGGTAATTAAGTTTGAGGCATTCGGTGAAGAAAATAGACATGACTTAAAGAAGTTGAATAGTACCCCCCATGAATATTTCCGCAGGAACATAATCCTTTCCCACAGCTTTGCCATTTTATAATTTCTTGACAGCGGTCTTAAGTTCCCACATATAATCATCATCCTCATCACTTTTCCAACTGAAAGCCTCAATAACAAAAAACAAGTCAGCGTAGTTGTTGACACTGTTCGTTATACCATCAAAATGATCGCACCACATATTAGCAATATATTCTTCCCCTGTTATGTCATTACCAGATTAAGAAACAGAGCAATCTTTTTTTTGTATATTGAAGTGTGCGATAAGATACAATTTGATTATCAACGAAAGAATCGCTGGTCGTAGATGGTGAAAAAGAATGAAGCGTCAAAGCTGACGTACATTAAAACATTGTTTTGTTGGACACGCATTTGTAAATCGCTGTGATCGATCGAAAAGTGTGTTGTTACATAAGTAGGCGTTATCAAATGTAGCTACTATTAACCACTGTCCAATCGCGCCTTTTCTGTACAATTCTACAGCAAAATGAGATAGTTTACTCTGACTCTGCTATATGTTCACTATCTTACTTCAGACGCTTTTTTGCATCATAAAGGGTCATAACGAAGCCATTTTGACGCAAGTTGCGAGCAATTTCCAGTGTTATAACTACTGGAGCTCGGGCCGTCTTCATGCATACCTGAGAAGGTTTCGGAAAAACATGCATACAAATGTGTACTGCTTTTTATTCGTTGTCAAGATATACATTGGTCGAGCCCGAAAGGCACTTTGGAAGGCTGTTGTTGAGGGAACGTTGATAATTTGGTCCTAGAATTATTGAACATTGGTCCCGGTCCCTATGTCCGTCCCTGGGATATTCCTATATGAAACGTATGAGCTAAACAGAGACAGTATTATTTTGCTTCGATAATGACAGAATATCTACCCAAGTTTCAATAATTTAAATCGTTAAGTAGATGAGTTTTGGGTGAACTTCGTGAGTTTTCTATTGCATGGTCACGGACAGTACCCGTGACCTCACAGCGAATGTGGAAAACAATTTGGTCAATACCAATTTTTCAGAAAAACAGTGTATATTTCATTGGTCTGCATGGCATCAGTCTAGAATCGCCCTGACGAATATCCAATCTTCACTTTCTGAGCCCTTAGGTCAAAATAGCACCGTACAACTCTCCATGGATACAGGCACGAGTGGGAGCAGCTAAAATGTATGCCCTCCTCACCAATTCAAAATTGGATGACACGTTTCATGTCTTACAAGCTTTCACGTTGAATGCCAGACACATAACAACATAATGTTCACTAAAAACAATCGTCAATTCTAATTGAAAAAATGCGAATCATTTTCCAATCAACGCTGAAATAAACCTTGAATGCCAAAATAAAAATGTTGTCAATTCTAGACAGATAGACTTTTTTTGTTATCTAAATTTCAATACAGAAGAAAATAATGCCATCACAACCGCACAACATTTTTTGGACGCGTGTCTGAGTATTTCCTTTGATTTCACAAATGCGTAATGAATATGACTACTTAGCTGGCAATCTTCTGTCAAACGCCCGTTTACTGTGTTTTTATGAAACGTGTCGATTGCTCATCATCTCAATTTCATTAACACTTTTAAGGCGGCTAACAGCACAAAAATGTTCTCTGTTAAGCAATTTGTTCCCCGCCTGTGACACTATTATGTCTCTTTGAGAAGCGACAGCGGTCGTTGCGCCACGTTGTAAGTAGACGGACAATAACTTCAGGTTTGTTTTTCTTACCGTTTGAACGGCGACTTTCCTTATGATATGCCCGCGAAAAGTGTGATTTAACAGAATAGCTATCAAACCTCGCGATAAGAGAAACTGATTATGTCTGAAATCTTTTTAATGCTGTACTGCCAATATAACACTGCCGCCTACACAATGATATTATTATAGTCACCTTTCAGGTTCGATGACTATCCTGTCTAAAAATATCTGCCTATGCAAATTCTATGCAAAACCCAGGATATCAATGTTATCAATCCACGTCCACGGTTTCTCTGCAATTTTTCTAACCTTTGATAAGGTTAAATCTAATCAATAAAGACTCGTAAGCAGTGTTGAACGCCGGCCTACTTGGTGTGCTCATTCTAAACGTCTGACGTAGGCAGATGTTTAGAATGACGTAGGCAGATGTTCTCATTAGAAATGGTAGAAGTTGGATAGCGATTTCAATTTTCTTCTTTCATTTCGGTTGTCTGTCAATATTGTTTGTTGACTAATTTAGAAAGATATAGTATAAATACAAGCATTTTCGAATACTTTATTAGCATCAGATTCATATGGATTTGTAAAAGGTTTCGATGTATCCTCAACTTCTAAAATTATTGCAAACTAAATAGATGTTTTCAATCTAAGATTAATTTTGAAATCCATCATATAAATAATTACATAATTGTGGGCAACCAAACAACTATGGTCATGTCGTTGTTCAATGCGAACTAATAAGTGGGATGGAAATATTCCTTCCAGTGTTGTTTGGAATGTTAATATGCCAAACAACGTGGATGTTTTTACAACCAAGTTTTCGAAAATGGAAGATAAAGTCTGCATGATCGACGTGGTATTTTACTCTCGGTTTATTTACCCATGCTGAAATAAACATCTTCGGGGCTGTTTTTTTCCAGTCTTGCTTGTTGTTTAAGATACTGACATCAGAGCTGATATCCGGAGTAACAATGACGATACAATTCATGCTGCAGCTCGGCATACACATAAATGTCATGAATAACAGAATAGATTGTTTGTGAGATAATGGTATTGGAAAATGCGCTGATTTCACAATTTGGAGTGATCAGGTTGTTCGAGTTGCTATCGCTCGTTCCTGGAACTCGATAAAAATATTTCTGAACATGGTCGGCAGCAGATTCGGCTAGTGCGTGAACGAGTTTACTTTCCAGTATTGCATCATATAATGTCTTTCCATGTATGTTTTTTATCTCATTATCACACATTTTCCCTTTTTTGAATTTTTGCTGAAAACAGCTCCTTCTTTGTTAATTATAAAATCATTGTTGTCAATATAAATGGACTGAAATCCTGTTATCTGAAAAACCTGATAAATGCCTGGATTCTGTGATAAAAAAATAGGCATTTTCTCACCTCAGAAGAATATTTTGCAGTGATTGACCTTAATGACGTTTGAACATTTATTGCACCAAAAAATCAGTAGGTGAAACTGCTGTATTATAAATTGAATAAATAAGTCCTAATATGAGTTTACGCTCTCAAAGTGGTAGAGAGTGAGAGACTGTCGTGAATAATCTAGTATTCATGGTTTGTATGCTGTTGGGAGTGAATTCCTTTGTTGATACAGAGAAACTGGCAGTATCTTTAAAGTATCTGAGTGTTTGCCCTCTTCCGCCAACACTTGATCACATCTCACATGATTCATGCTGCAACCACACTGATCAGTATCGTTCAGCAAATTAGCAAATTCCACTTACAGGAGTGCCCCTCCAATCCGATCCTATAGGTTTTCTATCAAAGACATATTGGAATATATTTGAAATAATTTTCCAATCATGTCTGTTATTTGAACAGAACAATGTACCCTAATTCGGTTGTCAGTCGGACTATAGCCTCATTGGATGTCAATCGTGAATTTGATTGGAGACTCAACGTTCGAGTTAACGTCCGGTGGCGTTGGCAGTTTCAAGTTCAATGAGAGATGAACAAAAACCCGTCAAATATGAATGCAAGGGAATTTCGAGATAAAATGAATTTTGTTTCTACTGAAATTGGTTCATAAATACTTTTTCAAGGTGTTGTAGCTCAATCTGTATTATTCGTCGTGTTAATTTGTCATATCCAAACACGCGTTTTCTTAATTATTTGTTATTACATCGATTCATATGAGGTGACTAGTTTGCAATTGATAGGCCACCGAAAATCTCTGTCATCTTGGATGCTATATAAAGGCCTGAGGAAATTCAAATGCAATAATAAATCTGATAGAACACTCGTTGAAAATAATTGTTATCAGAATGTTCAATAAGTGAATCCTGCAGCCTCTAACCTTACTCTACAATATTTATAAATTATTGAAATTATTTATTCCTAATAAACAATAGTTTTGGGCACGAGTAGTGCCACTAAGAGTTGCATCGCCTCTCAGGAACCAAGCAAAGAAGTGATGTTGCACACTCCTCCCATATTCTCATCAGAGTCTCTCATCGATCCCCCGTCGGTCACCGCAATGCGCTCACTCAGCTCAAATCGGAGGAAATGATCTCCATCTTCACCCACCAGGTCAGAGTGTAACCCACTTGTTGCTACTGGTGGAGCAGAGATCGAGGAGAGCCTCTGTCGAGTACATGGTATGAGTGGGGAACACCACGACTTTGTTGGGTTTCAATGAGGCGATCCATCTCTTGGTAGCGCAGTTCGGGCAGAAAGCCATTGATGGGTAACAAGTGGGTTGCTACTTCAACCCACTTGTTACTCATCGACCTTTGTGCAAACCCACTCTGCATGTATCAGCGTCGGACTCCTCCTGAGCTGGCGCCTGCTGGGTCGTCGACTCACCGATCCGAGGACGATGAATAGCGGGGCAACGAGGACATCGAACAGCAATAAATTATTGAAACGAAACATATTTAGAGTAGAATGATTTGCACGCCGCTGGATCAAAAGAGAGAATTCTTACAATCTGTTCAACATACCACACACAGTTCGTCGACTGATACATCGGTGACCCCGATAGTTCGACTTATATCATGATGAATTACCAGGATATTGGTTTTTTGATTTGTATTTTTTTGGGGAATTGGGTTTCATTCCAGCTTAACCGATCTAGCAATTATTTTTTATATTCAGTTAACGTAATCGCAATATGTGTTTCTTACATATATTTTTTGAAAAATAGCGTCGTTCCTGATTTGTGATGATCTATTACTGATTTATTCTCAAATTGAATTATTTGCCGATGAAGATTATTCGTACGCCAATTGCAATTATCAAGAAATCAATATTATCTCAAGTGGGTTTAATATTTGAGGAAAAAGTACTGTCATCACAATCACTTAAGTTTGATAATATAACGAGCCTTACCATATGAATTGTCTATGTTAAGAAACATTTTGCTCACATCAATATTCATAGTTGTCGAAGATTGCTATGCTAGATAACGTGAGCGTTCTTTGACAGCTTGCATTTTTTATGAGGCCCAAAGGCCACGGGAAGATACCTGCACCATTTATTTCCTAAGGCTCCCAAATACAGAGAGACCCCATACCCCTTCGACCGACAGAAGTTGGGGCAATAAACCATGTTAGTGCTATCTCCAGATCTGCTCCATTTTTCTTTAATGGGGCCTGAAGACCCCAGGAAGATGGATTTAGGTCTACCTTCTCTACATGAACGACAGATCCGATCTATACCTTTCCGAGTTGATAGACTTACAAGCTAATTGTAAACTCAAACCGTTGCCATGCTGCATCGCTAGTCCAAGCCGCTGCTTAACCAGATTGTTTTGCGAGGGTCCTCTGTGGGGGCAGATAACCGTCGACCGATGTCGTCGCTCAGGAGGCTGCTGGATTCACGAATAACGCCGGCTGTCTGGATAGCGAAATGCTCAAAACGTAGCGCTCCCGTTTGAGAATTTTGCCACTAGTCATCTGCTTTGCAGATAACTAGTCGCGAAGAGGTCTACACAGGTTCAGTCTCAGGTTTAGTCCCAGCTCTAGAGAAGAGAAAAACTGTAACGCCGTCAGGTCTCTTACCGTCCACTCGATGGATACACAGTTAACGGAACTTACAAGGCCAACATTACGAAGTGATTGTTCAACAATGACATAAAGAGCCAAATGTCTGAGATGACGACAGCAACTACAAAGGCACTTGAGCGCGTGAATGCCTAGTTCATCTAACACTGCCCACAGCAAAATAACTGTCGATAGCACACCGGTGCACCAATCTGCTCGCAAGAGCTATACGTAGCGAATCAGGGTCCAATGAAGTACCAAAATGGTCGATGGGAGCTATATCTGTCCAAGAATCTCAATAAAGCTTGGAAGCAGCCAGGAGACAAGCTTAGTTTCAAGAACTTTTGATATGAGTAATAGACAGTCCAAGGTTACCCTTACTCCTTCCAAGTCCCATTACTTCTGGCTAGCGCAACAGTCAACCCTGGTGCGATTGCTTCCTCACCGTGCCCGGCCTGTCATGTCATCATTGCTTCACGACGTTTGTTTGACTGCGCCAAAATATAAACGTTTGACAGAATGACTTCGACTAAAGGACCGACATAGAGCAAAGATGAGACGAAGCTGGACAGGACTTGAACTTACTGGGTGAGAATCTTGCTTCCATGAAAAATCTGAAAGTAAATGTTAGTAAATGTTGGAAAAGCTTCTTGGACAGATTCGTCAAATCTAGCTGGGTTATTAGCGTGTCGGTATGCAGGAGCAACACGCAACTGATACTGGGGTACGAGAATGACGAAGCAGTTTTTCAGTAGAATGAAAGGTTGGTGTGGCTCAATTACGCTCGGTCAAGAGGCCAAAAATGTATGGACGTCAATTTGGCCTTCAAGCGCTTTTGGAATAGCTTGGACTGAGATGGGTGCTCAGAGAACAGTACTACTTTCGGCTGACGCAATTTAAATATCAGAGATGACCTCGTTGGAAAGTCTCTGTGATCTCTTTGGAAGCAAAGTCTGTATTGTAATCGTGGATCACCTGGAACTTTTGCCTATTAATATCCTAGAATATTTGGTTCAGCTTATCTGGCAGGGCGCGGAATCCCTTCAAACTATCTCCGGCTCCCACCGAGCGGGGCGTCATTCAAGTACCAGATGTTCAGCTCTGAAATGGCATTTCGCGCTATTTGATCGACGACGAGGGAATAGAGGGTGGACCCATGGGGTTCCCCTGCAAAAAAAACAGTTGCAGAGAGGATTGTTTAATCGCAAAATAGTAATGTTCCAAATATGGCTGCCATAGGAGTCGATAAATAATGGGAGTGCGCTCGCAGGCAGCTTGCATGAACACGTCAGGCCAAATAGAGTTGTAACCGTTCTTTCAAATTCAATTTTTCAACGACATAATCTCGCAGCGTCCTTTGGAGGCAAATCGTAGTTGAACAGAACAGAATTAACTGCCCAAACGATTAGCTAACCGATCACAACATCCTCCGTCGCAAATCACCGGAGGGTGTTGCCAACACAATGGAGTGGATTCCGCCGTGCTTCTTCGGGGCTTTCGCAAGCCCCGTGAAATACTTCTAGAGCAAAAGGAGGGATTTCACTACGAAGTGTCTTGATGAACAGTCTTGTGAGAGTTTACGTAAGAGGGAAGTCGGAAAAGCTTGCATTGGCCGAACCTTCAATCGATCATCTGAATTTTGTCTGACGTTATTTGCGGTGGCTCTAACGGCAAGGTCCTATGAGGGTATCACCAGCAAATTTGCTATGTCCATGTATTTCCTCAATTGGAGACGAACAGGCACAGTCAGCGAAGGCTGCTTCGCGTCAAAGAAGTTGGAGCTGCGACGCCGCAAACAGCAGAAGCTAAATGCCATGAATCGTTCCAATGTAAGGCAAGTTCGTTCGTGAATACAGTCATTTAAGAGTAAATGAAGTGTTCCAGCCTTGATGTAGCGCTTACATTTACCTATCTAGTTGTCAAAATCAATGGAACCGGCATCCTAGATGGTTCTGAGAGTTGAGTCGTCGGGCCTCTGCTTCAGCGGGGATTTATCAGAGCTGGGCCTTTCTTGCTTCGAGAACGGTTACTTTAGAGCATGAAAAATTGTTATATATATGCGGAACTAAAGCACAATTTTTCTTATTTACCCTGCTATTAAAGCTTCTGCATTCATAACAAAAGTTTGTGTAAATGTCTGAATCGATCTCGCTGCCTTTCTCAGTAAAATAACGCGATAGAGCTGAAGTTGAGGCTGGTGGTATGGCAGCATTAGAGGTGTCAATAAGAGGAAGAGCACACTGAGCCGCTTTGAACGTACGAAAATTCAGCTTGTTCTGAATTTCGAAAACTCGTAATGGTTCGCTCAGTTCTTGTTGTTCTTGGATTTTCGGCAAACCAAGTTTCTTTAGAATTGGTATCACGTGATCTCTTTTTCTAAAGTTCCCATCGTGAGCTACTTTTGCGGTGAAGTTTATGCTGCGTTTATTTTTGAGAGTAATCTTTTAGTGCACTTACCCCAATTGTTGGGGCAGAAGTTTAAATGTGAAAAAATCAGAGCATTGATTACGAGAAGTCTGGACTTGACGACGAGTTGTACCTTTGTTCGACTGAGAAACATGAGAGTACTATTCAATTTGGAGCAGAGCTTATCAACATGATGTCCATGGGTCATATTGGGATCACGCCACACTACCAGACTTTTGACTTTGTTGCTAAGAGGAATTGTTGCGCCTATACAGTCATAGCAAAATTTTTAAGAACTCTCCGTGTGTTTGCTTTGGATCCCAGGATAATGCACTGCGTTTTACTTCTATTCACTTTAGGCCCATGTGAGGAATAACAATTATGTATGTGGGTCAGCGCTGTTTCTGCATCCTTTTTCAGCTTTCCTAATCCGTTTGCTGGTCTAACGAATAGCAATTGAACATCGTTCGCGTAAAATACCGTTCTAGCATTGTCGAGAGGGTTCCCACAGCTTATGTCATTGATAAACAGAAGGAAAAGAACCGGTCCGAGAATCGATCTTTGTGGTACCATGCAAACTACATGTCTTGATGAAGATGTGATTTTTCCATCTAACACGACAGACTTGGACCGCTGCCTGAGATAGCTTCCAATCCAAGCTGTTTAGATGTTAAGTTGTATCAGTTTTTGCAGCAAAATATCATGATTTACACTAGAAAATGCTTTAGAGATGTCCAGCAGCACGAGTAATGATAGACTATTTTAGTTTATAGCTTTGTATGCGAGTTCGGAGATTTTCAGTAGCGCGTCTTCAGTAGAGGTCTTCCGTCTGTGTGCATACTGACATTCATTGAGCAGGTTTGCCTCTTCTAGGTAGTCAAGGAGTTGACGTGCAATGCTCTTTTCCAGGATTTTTGAAGTTACTGGTAGGAGGCTTATGGGTCTGTGATTTGAAGGGTCATTTACCTCCCTTTGATAAGCGCGTGTTTCCAATTTTGGAGAAGTTATTTGTTACAATGGATGTGCTGATGAGCAGCTGTATATAAGGTAAAATATTTTGTGACCCGTCTTTGAGGCACTGTAATGCTATTCTATCGTTCCCACAAGAATTGGTATTTTTAAGCGCGAAAATAGCCGAAGCAATTTCAAGTCTGTGCACCGGGCTCGGTGTCCACATTTGGTCGTTCCTGGGGGATGAGTCGATTTGAGATGGAACTGCTAACCGAGTTAGCTCATGTATTACCGGGGTTTCGTGAACTACCGAGAAAGTTTTGCTGTGTTCGTTCATCACCTCTTCGTATATGTTCTTTCCAACGTTGCGAAAAACTCATTGAGTGATTCTGCTATTTTATCTTGTCTATGCATAGTTTGAGAGCTTTTTTGGTTTCTTGTGGGGCACAATATTCTCAAGGATGTTCCGAGTCTGCTTCGGGTTGTTTTTTGCTTTTTCCAATTCAGCAAGGTGCGCATCTCTCTTTGCTTTGCTTATTAGGTTTTTACGCGTTTTCTCATCGGTTGGCAAACCAGTCGCAAGACATTTACAAACGCGATTCGTCTTCGTTAGGTTGTCTGGTTGAACATTGGAGATGAAGTCATCTCCTATGAGGGCTGTTCCGAAAGGTTTTTTGGTTTTTCCTGAAACGGTGCAGACATTGTGCTCCGCACCAGGTGGCTTGCTTGTTAGTAGGACCTTGTCTGCTACTTTAACAGCCATGCAGCGGGTGGCTGTTGAACCCTGGGAAGCAGGGCTTGGACTATTGATGTTAGGTAGTTGCTGACGGGGCTTCATTTTCAGAGGAACAGAAGGGGGGGGGGGGGCAGGTTTTTCATCAGTGACGAAGTGTCAGCTGTATTTGCTTCCTTGACATGGTGACAGATTGGTTTCTGTGTGCTGTGGGGGAGTTGGTTAATTTTGAGGACATCGGACCGATATTTTCGTTTCTTTTTTGTCTAATTCTTAATTCTGCACGATGAGCAATTTGCATTACTTATGAAGCAAGTACAACGCTTGCAGTCCCCTGCACTGCAAGTACAGCAGTTTTTTTATTTGATGTTGGGATGTCCAAGGTGTAAATGTGTGACAAGAAGAACGGCTGTGTACTGAAAATAGTGGGTATATTTGTACAGACAGGTTATAATATTGTTAATGATGCAACGCAGACTGTTCTGATAATGATGATTTGCAGTACTAAACAATAAATATCAGTGCACTGCTAATGACAGACAATTGCACCAATAATGTTGCTTTGCAGTACAGAACACTGAAAAATAATGCACTGCTAATGACATACCGAAATGCTTTAATAATGATGCTTTGCCGTACCGAACACTGATTTACACCGTACTGATCAGCACAGATGACTGAAAAATATTTTACTGATAATGATATAATAGGAAACTGCTCTTTCAATGATGCTTTGCCGTATCGAGCACTGAAACACACTGTGCTTGACAATGTACCACAGTACGGTAGTATGGTGATTTGCAGTACAGAAATTGAATAGTACCGCACTGTTAATGATATGGAAGAACGACGAATATTTCGACAGGAGTAGGAATTGCCGATAAATCTTGATTGCCTTAGCTCAAATAAGGTTATTCGGCTTTATAGCACAAACTCCATACAAATAATTCAAGGAGATCATGTTCAGCTAGTGGCCTATTTTGCTCGTGGGGGATGGGGAGGGTGATGGATGTAGGTCCACTGCACTCCGGCAAGCAGGCGCGTTCATGGGCTGACAGCTGAGGCAGACAAGAGAAGGTAGGCGAGGCAGAGGGGGGGGGAGGGGTAGGGTTAGACTCGGAGATGGTGGTGATCTACTGCTTGATGTCACAGGCTGGTCTAATAATGTCGATTTGCAGTACAAAACACTGCAGTGCGGAACACTGAAAGTACGGAACACTGAACGGAACACTAGAAAACAAAATACTGCTAATGACATGAACGACTGCTATAATAAAAATGATTGCACACTAAGAATACGAAAAGAACGGAAAACTGAGCGGAACACTGGAAATACGAATAAGCACAATCCTGCTAATGAAGTGAGAGACTGGTGCATTACTTAGTTCTAGCGGTGCAGACATTGTGCTAGAACTAATTGATGCGGTGCAGCGCTAGAACTAATTGATGCATAGCAATTAGTTCTAGCGCTGAACATTGGATATCACAAATACTGCTATAGTGTCATAATAATGATTAATTTCGGTGCGGAGTATTGAATAACACAAATACTGCTGTACTAATCATGATTTTCAGTGTTCTCGACCATTTGGGTGCACTTCGACCATACGGTGCAGCCTGTCATGGGTGTGCACACTGAAAATACGGAACACTGAAAAACCCAATACTGCTAATGATATGAGCGACTGCTGTGATTCTAATGTTTGAATACTGGAAGCACTGAAACTACGGAACACTGAGCTGAACACTAAATAGCACAATCCTGCTTACAAAAAACACATTACTGTTTTTGAATAGCACGATACTGCCTATGAATAGCACAATACTCTGAAAAAAAAACAATTCTGCTAATGAAGTGAGTGACTGCTATAATAATAATTCCTAGCTCAGAAGATTGAATAACACAGATGCTGCTATAGTGTCATAATAATGATAATTTTTAGTGTGGATCATTGAGAACACAAATACTGTTGTGGTAACTACATACAAGCAGTCTTCAAAAACACGAATATAGGCTATTCGACACAATGAAATGCAAACTAAAGACTAATGACACTAACCTATCAATAAATGAGAAAAAAATTACGCATGTATATAATATGGAGAGCACTTTAATAACGCGAATAAGCTCATAATATGGAGTGAAATGTTGTGAAAAAAAAAACCTACAAGCAATCTTCATCAACAAGAATCTAGTTAACTTTCACGACCTGTCGCTAACGGTGACTCGAAGAAATCTTTTGCTTGAGCGGGTAAAGCCACTACCTGTTTTGAAGGGCCATGCAGTGAGTGAGCGAGGGCGCAGCGATTCAGGGTATTCTCTTTCAATTAGGGGTCGAGGGTGTGTTATTTCGCTCTGGCGTTCATGCGTCAAGTTTTCGAGCGCAAGTTTAGGCTTTTTCAATAGTATTTAGTTTATATTTTTTCATGTTGTATAGCTGCTATTATGATTTTTCAGCTGGCGCTTGTATTTAATTTGAGAGTCATGGAAATCGACGTCGTGGAATGAAGAATCTCCTCCGCACATAACGGTAGCAGAAAATAGACCTGGGGTGAACGCAGGCTGGAACTTTGTCGAAGGAGACGTTCCCGGAGAGCACGTACTTACGGACAACACAAACATGTGGCAGGAAGACACTCCTAAGATCATAACTGACGATGTTCACACAGTTCACCAAAAGTATGATGCATATTTCATTTCAGCTTCCTTGATAGTAGCCATGTTGTTGAAGGGGACTTGATGGTGCTCTGGAAAGGTTTTAAAGCCCAATCTTCATTCTAATAGACACAAGACGCTGTACGACTGATCATGTCGCTGTTTGTTCATTGTCACATATTACTTGAAAGTACAAACACATGTGGCCGATGACCGACGGGGTATCAGAAATAATTTTCAGTATGTGGAGTGTTAGGTAATCAAAGCACGATTCTAAGTTGTAAGATCAGGCCAAATTTAACAGCGTTGAAGCTCGGAATAGCGATAACATCTTTGAATACTGTTTCAAACACACAGATAACACATGCACAGCTAAAATATGAGATAAACGAAAAAGGGCGGAATCCTAACAGTGCTGCATCCTAACAGGAGTATCCTAATAGGGCGGAAATACTTTTTCGAATTATAATTATGCAGTGACAATACCAGTTGCATTTCAATTTCCACATTCCGTATACCCATACGCTCGATAACATTGATAAAGTACAATCTGGTAATTTCCACACCAATAAACCTGGTTTTCATAGTGTGGGAATCGATTTTTTCTAGATGTTAGTCAGACAGAGGAGGTCACTTGTGGGATTAGTACCTGTTCATTACAATATCATTACAATATCAACGCAGGAGAACAGGTTCTTCTTTTGGAGGGCTACATTTAACACTCATGATACGCACTCTTAATCGGCACTATATCCAGGTCAGCCGTGATGGGTGTATCAAGTCAGCTGAGAGGCGAGGTGGGGTGGGGGGCAGGCGGGTATCGTTGGCAAGGAAAGAAGGCTGTGGTCACATGTGCAGGGTAGGGCAAGGCAGGGCAGGGCAGGGCAGGGCAGGGCAGGGCAATATATACAGAAGTCTGGTTGGCGGGCGAAACAGCGTTGTGTGTGCTGTAGGAGAGTCACGCGGGTGGTCTGGTTTGTAGGAGAGGGGGTAGTGTGTGCGGGTATGCAGGGTAGGCCGTAGGGGCGGGCTTAGGGGTAAACAAGAAGTCGAGGATTTGCGGAATGAGGGCTGGATTTTGGGGCTGTTTGGAGGAGATGAGGCGTGTAGGCAGTGCTTGTTAGCTCTTCATTATTTTTATTTCCCCATTAGTACTGTGTCTCGTTGATGTGGTTTCGGTACACCGTCGATCTAGTTTCTTTTTCCCTCTCGTTAGAATCCTTTATGTGAGAGAGGAAGCATCCTCAGCAAACCCCCGTTGCATTATCCTTATTTTCCTGTAGCACCCCACAACACAATCTCTCCTCAAGCACGCATATAATGAATAGATGAATATAGGATTTCTTCCCTGCTGCGTCATCAAAAATGTGACACTTTTTATGTGTGGCGGATATGAAAAAAAGTCTTCTGAATCTGGTTTGGGTAAGCTACATGTAACAGTGGATATTCAGTCCAGATACAAAGTGATTGTCATAATTTGTCATATAAGCTTGAATAGTTAACAATTGTGTTCCATGAGCTCATAAATCAAATCTGATGGAGTAAGCAATGTTTTCATCCCAAACGTATTCCAATTTGATAACTAGGTAGAGGGGAAATGTCGTTCACTTTTTATCCATTTGTGATGTCACATATTTTTAATTTCATTTATAAAAAAATCGGGAATGTTCTGGGTAGAAATCCATCAATGACGTCTCCATCTAAATAACAGTACAGAAAGAGAAGTGTTGCTGTGGTTACGCTTCCTTTGCCCTGGAATCCTTTGATATTAGCTTCTGCCGATTGATCAGAGTCGGGTCCTCTCATTTCTGCTGCCTTGATGTCTTCCCTTCAGATCTTTATCCGCATTTATCAAAGCTATGGTGCTGAGAACATTGTTTGCTCTATGAGAACGTTTCAGCAGGAGCAGTTTTTACGATTAATTTGAGGAACTCACAGAATAGTTCAAAGAATTTCTTACCTTTAAAGCTTGAAACTGAGCCTCTGGAGACACCACTCGGCATCAGCAGGAAACGTTCGTTCACCCCTTCATTAGACGGACCTTTGAGACTGTTCCGTCGCTCCATTTGACCCTTTGGCGCTCCACAGAAGGCAATCAGGGCAGGAAGCTTGTTAGCGGGAGACGGGGGGAGGACTGTACGATACTGGGACGAGAGTGATGGGGGCGAAGAATATCAGAGGTAAGCCGAACAATGAATATTGCTCCTGGGAACTGCTGGGAAGAGTGGGGTTGACAGCAAGCTTGTCAGATACAGAAGAACAATGAGCATGGGGCGGGGCGGAGACAGTGCAGCAAAGAGAGTGTTCAACAGGAAGTGAGTCAGAAAGAAACCCGAGCAACAGACAAGGGAAAATAGGAGACATTACAGGGAAGGGTGTGGTGTGGTTTGTAAGTGTGTCAGTGATGCCGGATAACGGTTATGGGGATGGACGGGGACACAGCAGGGTGGAGGGTGATGGGTAGGACGGGTGGGGAACAATGCAGGAAGGAAGATGAAGAAAATCTAAGTAAATCATGT
Source organism: Gammarus roeselii (assembly GCA_016164225.1). NCBI lineage: Eukaryota > Metazoa > Arthropoda > Malacostraca > Amphipoda > Gammaridae > Gammarus > Gammarus roeselii. Next base: position 17,817 of record SDVV010001692.1, read on the forward strand.
TGAAAACCAGGCAACGGACATGAGAAAGAACGTGGAAACTGCAGAGAGGAGGATGAAGGGCAAGAAGCGTTTCAGAGTGAGACCGAGCAATGGACATAAAAATTAAGGACAGGACACTGCAGGGAGGACATGCATTCAAGGCAATCTTCTTTGGATCAGTCTTTTGATCTTCTCCTGAAACAAAGATGACAGACAGAGAAGCGTTGGGGTGGTTTAGCTTCCATTGCGCTGGAATCCTTTGATCGAAGCTTGGCTGAGTGATCAGAGTCGGGACATCTCATTTTTGTTGTCTGTTGCCTTATCCCCGTACAGTGCAAGTGCAGTCCTCGGCATGGCCCAGTTTACTTGCATGGCAGACGGAAACGGGGCAGAGGACATGGAATAGCGCCACGACAGTGCAGGGATGTGGGTGGAGGACAGGAAAAGCGTCAGAGCGAGACGAGCGCTTCGGACATGCTTTGCAATGTACCCCAATTGATCTTATGTGAGTGCTAACTTTCAGAAAAACCGAGGGGATTAAAGAAACTTGGCGGAGGGTTAGTGTTTCTGAAGGTCATTGTTGGAGCAGTTAAACAAACTGCTACAATAAATACTTAATACGCCTTGACACTTGCATCTCGTATGGATATAAATAACTTAATAGTTTTGTCTCCGACTGTAGAACAGCGTGTCAATGACATTATTATCCAGTTATACGGTTGCAGGGAGACTGGGCGCCTTCCCCCTCTGTGTGAGCCTAACATAGTCACCATCCCAATAGAGTAAAACGGCTGCATGTCTACTCAAAAATACGACAGAAACGTATCTGACTAAAGGTGATTTGAAAGCTCAAACAAAGTATATTTCGAGCAGCAAAAAAACATGTTTTCATACCTAGGCTGACTAGAAAATCAATCTGATCAGTAAATTACTGCATTAATATAATAGTTAGACTTGTTATTGACATCTGGGGATTCTAGTTAAAAATGTAATTATGTAGGTTACAAGGAAAAGCCATTGTTTGCGTTAGAAATGAACAAACGATTATTTTGCATGATGTAGACACCCGCCTCCACACCATACCTCCCCTCCTCCCCCACCCTGACTCCATCACCTATCACCCGCCCCCCACCGTCCGCAGATATAACCCTCGGACAGGATATCAATCAATCGCTAAACAATTTTTTGAGTGCACTTCAAAATATTGAATATGACCATGTGCCTCGCAAAAACAGGCGAACAGTAGTGAATCAGCCTAAGTACTGGAAAATAGAGTTGCAGCGCTTTCAATAGCAAAAGAAAGCAAAGCACTCGAGTAAACAGAAACACCCACACGACGATGCTGCAAAAAATGAGTACAAAATCAGCAGACGGATTTCTAAGACCGTCCAAAAACGTAAGAAAAAAGATTATGAAAATGAAATTGCGACCAACGCCAAAACTAATCCTAAACAACTTTTCAGTTATATATCAAGCAAAAAAACTCAAGATCTGTAATTGGCCCTCCTGAAAATGATATCAGTGAGCTAGAAAATGACGACACTAAAATTAGCGTCCTGCTTAACCAATTTTTCTGTTTTGTATTTACGTTAGAGAATGCCGATATTCCTAACCCTGAGGATATCATGGCGCAACGACAAATCGAAGCCCTCAGCACAGTGAACCTTATCCCTGCCGAAGTTATCAAATATATAGAAAATTGAAAGTTACAAAATCTCCCGGTCCAGACCAAGTTCATCTCAGAATACTGAAAGACACTAAGAACGAAATTGCCGAACATCAAGCAAACATTTTCACCCAGTCTCTCACAAATGGCACCTGCCCCTCCCAATGGAAAGAGGCCAACGTCACCCCAATTTTCATAAAAGGGGACAAAAAGTGTCCCGGAAATTACCGTCCAATAGGTCTCACTTCAGTCATATTCAAATTGATGGAAAGTTTGATCACAGATAAAATTACAGAACTCTTAGAAATTAATCACTTAATAGTTAACTCTCAGCATGCCTTCAGACGCAATCGTTCATGTCTTACTAACCTGCTGTTTTTTTCAGGAATGTAATTTAATTTCACGGTGCGAAATCTCCGATCGACATCATTTACCTCGACTTTCAAAAGGCTTTCGACCAATTTCCTCGCAAATGCTTGGTTAAACTGCACAGCATCGGCATTCGAGGTGAACTCAATAACTAGATACAATGCTGGCTCACGGACAGACGGCAGCAAGTCGTACTTAATGGAGCTTCCTCCAATTGGGGTAAAGTTACAAGCGGCGTGCCCCAAGGATCTGTGTTAGGTCTAGTTCTCATCATAATATTCATAAACGATCTCGACAGCAACGTACTCTCGAACATTAGTAAGTTTGCAGACGATACCAAGCTAAGAGGAAAATGTGCTAACCAAAATCGAGTCTGAGCAGATCCAATCAGACTTGAACAAAATTGTTGAATGGTCAGAAAAGTGGTCATTGAAAATCAATGTCGACAAGTGTAAAGTAATGCACATTGGTCACCAAAACCCTAAACACGAATATTCAATGTCCGGAAACAAACTGATACCCGTCACCAAAGAGAGAGATCTAGGTGTCATAATAAGTAACGACTTGAAAAGCACCAAGCAATGTAACGATGCAGCCAAAAAAGGCAATAAAATGTTAGGCATTATATCCCGCACAATCTCGTATAAGAGCAGAAATAGTATTCGCAAGTTATACACTGCCTTTGTTAGACCGCACATCAGAAAAGACATTATTAAATTAGAGAAGGTCCAACGTAGAGCTACCAAACTAATCCCTTCGCTGCGCAATAAATCGAATGAAGAGAGACTGCGCGAACTCAACCTTAATTCGCTCGTAGAGTCTGAGGTGATATGATCGAAGTGTGGAAGATTATGAAGGGTAAAGAAAACGTTGAGCGAGCAAGTCTTTTTCAATTTAGATGCGAACGGAGTGACCAGGAATAATGGATACAAAATTGTTGGCAAGCGTTTCACACTCGATATCACGCGTAATTTCTTCACGTATAGGGTTGTCAAAGATTGGAACAAACTTCCCGCGGAAGTTGAGAACAGCGATACAATCGAAACGTTTAAGTCACGGCTCGATAAATTCTACCAAAATCGCCGCTAAATAGCTCCCATCTATAGCACTTTCACCAGTATATTCGTGAAAAATGGTGTTCGGCATTGACACCCATAGGGTTAAATTAATGTCAGGCACTGGCACTAGCACGGTAGATAAGGTGCCCGGCATTGGTACCTGCTCGTTGAATTTCGGTGTTCGAGGAATTAAACTGTACAATCTCAGATCAACACCTTGGGTGTTGATCTGGTCGGTGGCTTATGTTCAGGTGCTGATTTGAGTTGTTTCGAGAATCATTGTTAAATGTTATTTCACTCAACAAACTTTCCCTTTTTTGATCTATTAAAAACAAAAAAATACACCGACACAAGATGCTATCTAAGACGTTCTACTTCAGAACTTACCTTCTTTCTATCACAAGGCAACCCAGTTTGGGCCAAAAGGCCTGTTGTTGTCGTTATACACTTGTAAAAACTTGTAAACACTCCTCCTCTCCTCCCTCACCCTGCCTCCCTTACCCGCCACCTCACCCCTCCTACCCATCTTCCTCACCCTGCCTCCCTCACCTCCCTCACCACTCCTCCCTCATCCCTCACCCTGCTTCGATAGCGTATTGGCATCGGAGGGCTTCCTCTCGGGAAACATTCGAACGGCTCGTTTCCTGACAATCTCCAATCGAGAACATCGACATCGGTGACTATTTGTCGACAGCCCCCGAGGGCCGTCTTGTGTTGTAGGGACGAGAAAGCGACCGCAACGGGTTAATTGATTTCCCGCTGTATTCGTTAGAGCAAAATTGGTCGAATGTCATACGGCCGACACAAGATTGACACTACGTTTTGGTTCATCAATATAATTTCGCTGGAGATAAACAATGTGCTCTAATGGATCCTGCAAAAATGTTAATATTCAACAATAAACAATGTGAGAGGGGAACCGGAGCGCAGGTTTTGGCGGAGGCTTTTTGGATCCGAAAGCTGTGCTGGAGCAGTGAAAGGTCTGCGGAGATAGTGATCAGGCTGAAGATGAGAGGAGAACTGTTTCTGACGACACATGAAAGAAAAAAGTATTGAGTTAGGAACATACACATCAGTACTAAATGAGTGTATATATTGAAATAGAATGTAATCAATTAAGAAATTTGTGATGTTTCGAGCCAGGAAAATAGTTAATATATCTTATCCAGCAGTAATGTTCAGGAGCGAACAAAAGGACAGGATCATTCTTAAATTACGGAAGACTACCTCTCCAAAGATCAGCCATATCTATTCAATCGCGTCGATAATTTCAAGAAAAGTGAAATTACAACATGAGTATGTCAATGGGTGCAGGACTTCCAATACAACGCAGAAGCAAATCAGTATGCGATTAAAGAGATTCATGAAGATCCTACCCGTCTATTCGACAAGTTGCAAGAATATTGACTTCGGCAAGTGTACTTCTCATATAATTGCTCGGACGCAGTTGAAATTGAAGCCGTGCAATAGCTCAGCTGGTGCCAAGAGCTTAATGAAATTCAGAAAACTATTTTTCATGTTGCAATGTTCTTGATTTTAACATTGAATGACTGAAATAGTCACGGATGAGAAGTTTTCTATCCCTACATCACATCATGATCTTCTAAAGTCAAGGTATTGGGGAGTCGCTAACCCCCACCAATACATATCATGATGACACAGAACAGCTAATTTTTTTTGCCCGGTATGAAACCGAAGTGCTTAGTACTTATCATTCACAATATTCACTCATCCTCCGACTCCATGTATAAAAGAATATAAAATATCATATATTATCTGCAGGCGTTTGATCGGTATAAAGCTCCTCAGACCATGTAACATTAATCGATATGACCGCACTAATCCCATGCTTAATTTTTTTTTAATAATATTTGAAAGACTTTTCATAAGATGTGTTCCAATCATAGACACTATTGACATTCCTAGATTAGGGAGCAGAATAATTGGTATATCAAGAACTATACATATAAAGTGTCACGGCCTCTACCGTCCAATTAGTCTCACCTTAGTCTCCGAGAATTTGATGGAAAGTTTGATAACGGATAACATTACAGAATACTTACAATCAAACAAATTGATTGGTGACTCCCAGCATTGGTTTAGACACAACCGTTCCTGTCTTACAAATCTACTACTCTTTTTCAGAAATCTCCAATTCATATCATTTACCTTGACTTTTAAAAGGCCTATGATAAAGTCCCCCACAAGCGCCTAATTATAAATTGCACAGCATCGGTATTAGAGGCGAGCTTAACAACTGGATACCGGCATCGAGTGGTACCTAACGGAGCTTCCTCCCCCTGGGGTAACGTTACAAGCGGCGTGCCTTAAGGATCCGTGTTAGGGCCAGTTCTCTTTATAATATTCACTAACGATCTCGATAGCAACGTACTCTCAAACATTAGCAAGTTTGCAGACGATACTAAGATTGGAGGAAAAGCGCAAACTGAACTAGAGTGTCAGCAGATCAAACTAGACTTGAACAAAATTGTTGATTGGGCAGAAAAGTGGCAAATGAAATTTAATGTCGACGAAGGCAAAGTTATGCACATAGGTCTTCATAACCCCAAACACGAATTTTCAATGTCTGGAAAAAAACTCAATCCCGTCACCGAAGAGAGAGATTTAGGTGTCATCATTAGTAACGACTTAAAAAGCATCAAGCAATGTAACGATGCTGCCATGAGAGGCAACAAAATGCGAGGTATGATATCCCGCACTATCTCGTACGATATGCTCAAGTTATTTATTGCATTTGTTAGACCACATCTTGAGAATGCCGTTCAATTCTTGTCTCCATTCCTTAGGAAAGACGTTATTAAACTTGGAAAGGTTCAATGTAGAGTTACTAAACTCATCCCCTCCCTGCATAATAAATCGTACGAAGGCAGGCTTCGTGTACTCAATCTTTATTCGCTAGAGGAACGTCGAGTCAGAGGCGACATGATAGAAGTGTTGTAGAATATGAAGGGTAAGGAAAACGTCGACCGAGCGAGCCTTTTCCCTCTAGATACAAACGGAGTGACTAGGAACAATGGATACACAATCGTTGGGAAACGTTTCTCTCTCGACATCACGCGCAATTTCTTGACGTTTAGAGTTGTCGAAGAATGGAAAAAACTTGCAGCGGAGGTTGTAAACAGCAATACAATCGAAACTTTTAAGTCGCGGCTCGATAAGTTCTACATAAATCGCCGATAAATAGCTAAATCGTTCCATTTCCTGTTGTTATAAATAAAAACAGAAACTTCACACGATGCTGTCCTAGATGTTCTACTTCAAAACGAAACCACTTGCTATCAAAAGTCAACCTAGTTTGGGCCATGAGGCCATTTAGACGTTCTACTCCACAACTAACCCTCTTGCCGTCGAAAGGCAACCTAGTGTGGGCCAATAGGAATGATGTTGTCTTCCTACACTTGTAAACACTTGTAAATACAGGCTCAGTAAACATCATCAATCGTGGGAAATCGTTCATCAACATTTGTATTGGTTCCTGTAGCAAGAGTTTATTATTTTGAATAGGTCTCTGGTGTCTTTAGTGTTATGAGCTGCTAAGAAAATCTGCTTAAAATTGAATTGTCATAAATTTCAGTATCGATGAGAGTGCGATGCAATTTGATACGGAATGTGTTTGAAAACCAGCGTTATCCATTTCTGTAATGTTTAATTTACTACGAACTTACCAAGACACCAAAAATGTGTGCAATGATCTCATCACAAGTTTATTTCTCTGCTTCACGGCTGATATGAGTACTCATCAAAATGATATCCACCTTTGCTTTCAATGACCAGCGAATCGAAGGAGGTGAAAACGATAAGTAACGGAGCAACCATTTTGAACGCACTTCATATGCACGCGCTTTTCATCTAAAACTGTTATTGTTAATCTCTTAATCGTGGCAGATGTGATTTTACAGGCTCTATAAGTTTTTACTGCGCTAAATGCCGAGGAAACAATAAATAGTGAACACAAGTTACTTTAGTTTTATTTTCAGCGAAGCACAGAAAAACTTAGGTTCT